>CAUYSK010008673.1:0-30011 GCA_963575035.1 Avahi laniger
CTACAGGCATGTGCCACCATGCCCGGCTAATTTTTTCTATATATTTTTAGTTGTCCGATTAATTTCTTTCTATTTTTAGTAGAGACGGGGTCTCGCTCTTGCTCAGGCTGGTTTTGAACTCCTGAGCTCAAACAATCTGCCGGTCTCAGCCTCCCAGAGTGCTAGGATTACAGGCGTGAGCCACCACGCCCAGTCCAGAGTCATGTCTTAACATGTGTCTTATAATTGTGGGTATCAGTGGATGATCTTGGGTACCAAGCTGATGCACCCAGGGGTCCCCTGGGGAGGGGCCATGGTTCTCTGGTCTGATGGCAGCACAGTCAATCATGTATCAAAGCAAACCCAGTGACTGGGCATTTCTGTATGCCCGGTGCTGTGCTAGCTTGTCGAGTACATGGTCCCTGCCTGGCTGCAGCCTCCCGAGTCCCTGGAGACCTCACAGCCTCAGGGCGAGGTACATACAGTGCAAATGCTGGGTAGGAGCCTGAGTAAGCTTTCATCGGATCCCTGAGCTCGAAAAAGCATTTTGGATAAACTATAAAATCATGTATTTTTAACTCCCCTGTTTTTAGGGTAGTATTCAGAAAAAATTTTACTTTGTTGTCATGAATTTATACCTTTTTCATAAAAAAATGGTCCCAACTGAAATTCTCTTTTTCCAAGATTCCCTTAGTACAAAATTCTTATGCTCTAACCAAGTATATGTAGCTTGCATCTGCCTGTTAGTAACTTGAATTTTTTTAGTGATTAGAGCTATTAACCAAATTTGGTGGTGATCATATTAGCCACTTGTGTTATTTTTAACTCTAATTTCCAAGAGTAGAAAGGAATTATTTTAAGGATATAGAATAATTCTAGAGAATGCTCAGAGAAATTTTGTTCTCTCACCAATTTTACTTAAAACCACAGATGAGAAATGATGAGCATTATGATGATGATAATGATAGCATTCTGCTTTCAAGTGGTTATTCTGTGCCAGACAACATGCCAAGGACTTTGCGCACGTAGTCTCGTTTTATCACCACGCAACCGTCTGAGGTGGCACTTTCTTCGTTTTCTTATTTTACAGATGAGGGGCATTAAGGAATAACAAGGTTAGATAACTTGCCGAAGTTCAAACAAGTTGTTGGTGGAAAGTCTGCCATTTGATTCCAGATGGATCTGACTTACGAATACCTTCCACACTATTGCGTTACTGCCTTGGGCAAAATCCACAGTTAGTAGATTGAGAGAGAAAAGCCTCTAAAAGATACAGGAAGAATATATTAGCTAATTCACCCCAAGTTGTCCCTGACAGGTTTGGATGAGGAGGCATCATATTTAGATATCTTAGAGATAGAAACACTGAGTGCTGAGAAGGAGAATTGCCTCAGGTCACAAACCAGCTAATAGAACTTAACCTAGAAGCCAGGTGCTCCTCCACCTCATCGGGTGAAGACTCAGTGCACACAATTGCATGCTTTCAAATTAATTGATAGTGGAGAGATCCATTTTGTTTTGGGTAATCTGAAATCATAGGTTTAAGAATTTTCAGGCCAGGTGCGGTGGTTCATGCCTGTAATCCTAGCACTCTGGGAGGCTGAGGTGGGAGGATCGCTTGAGCTCAGGAGTTGGAGACCAGCCTGAGCAAGAGCGAGACCCCGTCTCTACAAAAAATAGAAAAAAAAAATAAGCCAAGCGTGGCGGCGCCCACCTGTAGTCCCAGCTACTCAGGAGACTGAGGCAAGAGGATCGCTCGAGACCAGAAGTGTGAGGTTGCAGTGAGCCATGATGATGCCACCACACTCTAGCTCATGCGACAGAGTGAGATGCTGTCTCAAAAAAAAAAAAAGAAAGAAAAAGAAACAGCTGCCCAGGCTTTGGCATCAGCTCGGTGGTCACTTTGGACAGGTTGCTTCACACTCCTCGTGGCTGCAGGGAGGAGTGGGTGCTAATGGCCCCTACAATACTTTGCAGGTATTGGCTAAAAGTGCTTAGTGGCTAGCATTTAGGGCAATTTTGACATAACCTTAAGAAAGAGAGCCAGGTTCTCAAAAGTATAATTATGGGTTCAGGGAAATTCTTTAGGGTCAACCTCAAGGTAGCAAAAATGAAGTTTTTCTAAAAAGGAAGCTCTCTGGCCATACCACATAGTAATTGGGTCTTGGTTTTTATGTGTTGAACACTGGAGACCATTTGCCTTGGCCAAGGGACTTTAGCGCTTAGGATATGAGCTGCTAACCCCACCTAGGGCAGAACTCCCGTGATGTTCCATCCATCTTCCCCCAACAGAGTGAGGAGACCATAGCACAAGTGGGCACAGACTAGGCTTCCAAATCCCAGGGGATTAACAGCTGACAATGAGAAGGAAGGAAGGGAGGAATGCTCGTGGCCTCTGTCCGGGCTCCCCTGCCCTGCGCTGGGCAGGAGTCCAGGGTCTCCGTTGGCTCACAGGAGTGTGCTGGACATACCCCCGTCTTCCCAGACCTCTGGGCAGCACCCCAGCCTTCTCGCCCTCTGACTTCAGGTTGTGTTAGGCCACTGGCAGGAGACTGAAGGACGAGACAGAGAGTTCAGAGGACTTCCCTACTCCCCCACCTTCTGCACCCCTCCGGGCCTGAGCCCCGTTGGTCCATCTGTGCATTAGCTGCTGCTGGGCAGGGCCTCTTCCATGGCTACCAGCTTCTGCTGATTCTGGTCACAGCTTCTGACATGCCCCCTCAGCCCTGGGAGTAGGTAGGGGCTTTCCCTGGGCACTTCAACAGTACCCTTAACCCTGCACAGACCTACATACAGTTCCCTCCGTAGGCTCTTCCCAAAGACTCCTTAGGAACGTAGCTGTGTCCAGCTTAGGCCACGCACAGATGGGGGTGCTCTGTGTGGTAAGCCTGTGGATGTTGCTTGCTGATCTGTTGACTGACTTCCGGTTTTATTTAGGGGGATGCAATGGTAGTGGAGTGGTATTAATTTTTTTTTTCTTTGACTATATCTGACATATAAACTTAGAGCTTCTCGCTTAGGATATGGAATTGTTTAAACACGTAGTATAATCATTAATGGTTAGAAAAATTGTGCAAGCAATGATATCTCTTGCAAAAATATTGAGAAACCTAGAAAACTGTAGCTGGTGTGGTGGGTCAGAGAGAGAGACAGGACAGAGTTAGAAAGAACCCGTTCTTCCTGCTAGCTCAGGCTGATATGAGAGAAGCCCAGAGGCAGTTTTGAAATCGAGTGTGTATGTGCCAGGCACACAGTTCTAGATGTTGGAAATGTGACACTGAATGAAACATACATGGGGCTTATGTTCTGGGGAGATAGCTGGTGACTCCAAGCAAAATCAAATAGGTAGATTGGATTTTCCAGAATGTTAGGAGATGATCTGTGTCTGGAGAAAAATAATCAAAGAAAGGAGAGAAGAGAGTGTTGGGAGATGCTGCAATTTGTAAAAAGGCAGTCGAGGAAGGTCTTCTTAAGAAAGTGACATTTGAGCACAGTCTTAAAGAAATGAAGAGGCAAAACACACCAGTATCTGAGAGAAGATTCCAGGCAGAGAGAGAGTGAGTGGGGAGGCCAGGCCATTCAGCCATTCACTGAGGGAGTCGACCGTGCAAGGAGCAGGTTTGGGAGTGGATGGAGGGGTGGGGTGCGGGGAGACCAAGAATTTCACTTTGGGCCTATTAACTTTGCGACATCTGTGGGAAACCCTAGTGGTGATCTCTGATGCGTGGCTATTGTCAATGTTTGGTAGTTTTAAGTTTCAAATTATATCACCTTTGGTGGTTCACTTTCTCTGAGGTGCGTTTTAAGAAAAATAAATGTTTACACCATGGTTTTGGTAGCGATTTTGAAAGTAAGCCTCGGGGCAGAATATGCAATGCCTGTACTTTTCAGTGTTGCAAAACCACTTCTGCATCATTAACAGATTCAAGGACACTCGTGGGAATTTTTTTATGAGCCGAGAGACATTTGCCACGGTTTTGCCAGCTCTGATTGTAACAATACCAAACCTTTTTCATAGCAGAGCTATGTGTTATGCAATGAAAGTTTTGAGTCAGCCACAAAAAGCAGACCCCATGCAAATAGAAACAACACATTTCCCAAAGCCCTGATTTGCTTGTATGATAAAGCTTTGCTGTCCTTTTAGTTATATTTTTGCTTTTAAATGTTACTCTGGTACCTCTTTCTTTGCCTTTCTCTCCATTTCTTTCTATTAATTTATCTCCGAAAGTTCTGTTTTCTTTTTGGCAATATTACAGTTGCTCCCAATAGTGAAGTTAGACTCTAAGTACAGGGAAAGAGCACCAGAGTTTGTTGAGCATCTGTTGTGTGCACTACTGGGCTGGATACCTTGCTAGTTACCACGATTTGATCCTAAAAACAATATTTTGAGGTAGACATGATTGTCCCTGAATTACAGATGTGGAAGCAGATACTCAGTAAGGTTAACTGACTTGCATAAGCCTTTGTACTGGTCGGTAACAACGGAGGTTCCAGTTTGAACTAGTGAATTTCCAATTTGGGCCTCGAACCTGCTCAAGCAGAGCTCCCTCTTTGGGCAGTTTAGTGCTTCTAGACGTTAGTGCATCTCTTTGTCTGGCTTTCTTACTGTGGAAGAGAGGGCAGCAGTATTAATATTTCTGTGCCTGGTGCTTCTTTGATAACAGTTCTACGAGTTCACTGGAATGTACAGAACACCTGTCGTGTGCCAAGTGTTTTCTCAGCGCAGGGTAAGTGGCAGCAAGTACTCGTGGGGCTTAGTCTCTAGCAAACATTTGATAAGGAATTGCATGGGAGAAGACTGCGAGGAAAGGAAGAAGGAGGGGTCAGCGAGCGTGCTTCAGTAAATTTGGGACCACCGCGTTTCCCCCTCGCCTCAGCCTCTAAGCCACAGAATTGTCCAGGCCGTGGTGGAAGGAGGTAGGGAAGAAAGTCTCGGCAGCAGAAGCAACATGAACGGAGGCCTGACGTGGCAACGAGATTGGAATGGATGAGATCGCACAGGCATCGAGGGCAGGAGGAGATGGGAGATGAGAAGGGAGCCTGCTATTTAGTAACAAGTGACTGCTGTGCGTTTGACTCTTTATTTCATGATACCATTACAGCTCTCCAAGATAGTTTTTTGGGGATTTTTTTTTTTTGAAAGAAAGATTGGGGAAAAGAGAGACAACAAGAGAGAGCATCGTTGTATCAAGAATCATAAAGTATGCGTCTTTGTCCTTTAAGGCTGCTATAACAAAATACCATAGACTGCTTGGCTTATAAACAACAGAAATTTATTTCTCACAGTTCTGGATGCTGGGAAGTCCAAGATCAAAGCAGATTTGGTGTCTGGTGAGGGCCTGTTTTCTGGTTCATAAATGATACCTTCTAGCTCTGTTCTCATATGGTGGAAAGAGGTGAATGAGCTCCCTTGGGTTTATTTTATAAGAACATTAACCCCATTCATGAGGGCTCAGCCCTGGTGACCTAATCACCTTCCCCAAAGCCCCACCTCCTAATACTTTCACATTGGTGAGTAGGTTTCAGCAGATGTATTTCGGGGAAACATACGTGTTGAGGCCATAGCAGTGAGCATTGGCTAAATTTTTGGCTTAAGTTCATCAAATGAAAGTGATTATTAAGAGGCAGGTGTTAATCAGGAGTACTATCATTCAGGCTGCCTCTGCTAAGAGAAGTCTACCCATTGAAGAGTGGGCATTGCAAGTGTATTATAGGGTAGCCATCCATAGCCTTGTTTTGGTGGAGAATTGACTTCACATAAACTCAGGGATGTCTTAAGGAATGAGTGTAGCTACCCATTTAAAATGAAATGATATAAAAACTTTTCAAAACCTGCTTTCAAGGAATTAAAGTTTTTGACTATAAACTTCAGACTTCTACACCTAACTAGAAGAAAGATTGATGTCTTCTAACACAAAAGCTCCTAGGTGGCCAAGTGCGTCTGAGTGGTAGGCACCACATGCCCAGCTGGCACGGGCCATTGTGTGGGCTTGGCGAGAGGTCTGGCACTCCGAGCTGTCTTCATTGTTTTATTGAGGTTTTATCTGAGATCCCTAGCATTTCCCTTCTTTTATAGCACAGCCAAAACTGTCGCCTCTACAGATGAATAAGAAAATCATCCTAACCCAGCCTCCCTACTTGTATAAAAATCCTACAGTGGCACCAACGCCTTCAGTCCTCGTGTCTACTTATGGCCCTTGGGAGGAAGAGAGGGAATAGAATGAATGAAATAGGCTTTTTGTTACTTGCCCTACATAAATTGTTAATCACTAGGGTGAGTAGGTGAATAAATGCCTTTTTTGCAAGGCCATTGTGAATATCCAAAGGTCATCAGAGCCTTTAAAAACTAGGTTGAAATGCATTTTGCACATTCTCTTGATAAATCAAGTTTCATTGCATCTTATTGCCCTCATTATAAATACAGATTTTAAGCACATATGACCTATAGACCCATGTTCTTATTGCTTTTACTCTCTCATAACCCCCGGAGTTATTGAGTAGATGAAAGGTGAATAATACATTAGCCTATTTGTGCTCGTGATTTCAAAAAGTAAGCTTATCTTTTAGATCAGAAATGCTCCTCTGAGTATCCTATAGTCCCAAATATGTTTCTTGCACACAAACAGCAATACCAACAAGCACATGAAAGCACCAAAGCCGGTGGACTTGTTCTCCCAGGTGGAGGGAATGAATGGTTTCCTTTTGCCATGGGAAAGGATGGCAGTAGGGTTTGGTTTTTATGAGTCTCCAGTATTCTGTTTCTCTTAAGTCCTCTCAGGTTAGTTGTTTGAGATTTTATAAAGGAGATTGGTTCATGAATTTGACTTTGGCTTTCATATAAAATGATAAGCATCATTTGTGCCTTTCAGAGTAAAACTTTTGCTTTTTAGCCACCTAGGTGCTGTAGGGATTTTTCTCTTTATTGTTTATTTTTTTCCTTGTTTATTTATTTTTATTGTGGCAAAATACATAAAATTAGCCATATTAACCACTTTTAAGTGTATAGTTCATGGTAGTAAATACTTTCATAATGTTGGACAACCATCATTACGGTCCATCTCCGTAACATTTTTCATCTTGTAAAATTGAAACTCTATGCACATTAAATAATAATTCCTCATTGTTCTTCCCCTCCACTGCTGCAGCCATCATTCTACTTTCTGTCTCTGTGATTGTGATTCTGTACCACATATAAGTGGAATCATAAAGAATTTGACTTTTTATGACTGGCTTATTTCACTTAGCATAATGCCCTCAAGATTCATCCATGTTGTAATGTGTCAAAATTCCCTGCTGTTTTAAGGCTGAATAATATTCCATTATATGGATAATACCACATTTTGCTTATCCATTCACCTGTCTGTGGATACTTGGGTGTTTTCATGTTTTAGCTGTTATAAATAATATCACTATGAACATGGATGTACAAATATCTCTTCAAGACCCTGCTTTCAGTTCTTTTGGGTATAAACCCAGAAGTGGAATTGCTGGATAACATGGTAATTCTCTTTTTAATTTTCTGAGGAACTGCCATACTGTTTTCCACAACGGTTGGCACTACAGGTTTTTAAACAACAGTCAACAATCCTAAAAAATGTTAATATCTAATTTGGTGAGCTTTGAGAAACCAGTGAAAGTGGCTAGAAACACACCATCGACCTAAGTCATTTCTGATGAGAGCTGGCTTTTCTGTAGGGTGCCCATGGTTAGAAAAGAAAATAGTTTTCTCAGTCTCTCAGCAACGGTTGTTGAGGTACTCTTGGTACATGACTGGCATGCTCAAATCTTTCCTCCAGAGTAGGTTGGCAAGCACCTGGCCAGGTCTGAACTTTCAAATTCAGGGCACTAGGGAAGGGAACTCCATGTAAACCACTTCCATTCTGTGCACTCAGGTTGCTGTGGTCGAAGGGGTTGCCAACCCCAGTCATGAAACAGGAAGAGACTCAGTGAAGCTCACCCACAACGGCGCTCAGTAGTAAAGCATTTAACCTCTTGGCCATGAAGAGAGAGGCCAGAGAAGAGCCTTGCGCTGGTCCTAATTTATGTGAAAACAAGTCTCCAGAGAAACAAAGCCCTTATGACCATTGGCATGAGTGTGACAGCTGCCAGGCTTGTTCAAACAATGACAGCGGCCTCCAGAAGAGAAATGGGCCACTGGGAATGCAAAAGAATGTGTTCAGCTTTGTGGTATGTGGTGTGTGGTCCGTTGTCAATTAATAGAACTGCGAGTTAGAAAACTAGGCCACAAAGGGTCATTCAGGAAATGTGTATAATGTGGAGTTATTCTGACTGTCGTGTCAGCTGGAAAATGGAACAAGGGGTTGTTGATAACAAATTGTTCAGTAGGAAAAAATGTAATAAGTGGAATTGCTGGTTAAGGAAATAACAAAGTGAATACGATAAACTTGTGGTGAAAATAAATGTGAACCCTTAAAAAATTCAGAACTGACTTTAGTTTTGTGATTGGCTATTATATTCCTTGTGCTAGCTTTAGAGTGAAAACTTTTAGTGTAGTCCTAGAGTCAAATGCAACCCATCTCTTGTTTTTATAAATAAAAACAAGTATTTCCATTTATTATGTATTATCTACAGCTGCACCCTGCTATAATGGCAGAGTTGGGTAGGTGTAACAGATAACTGTATAGCCCACAAAAGCCTTAAATATTACCATCTGTTTCTGTATAAAAAAAGTGGTTGACCCGTTTTAGAACCTTGCCACTAAAAACAGCATTGGTGATTCACTGGCACATTGGCCTAAGACCAGTTCTTCACTGGGGGCTTCAGTGACTGGACTTCATGAAATTATACACACAATTCTGTTTGTGCACAAATGCGTATTTCTCTGCATCTCTACCCCCTCAGGGGGAGAGGGGTCTGTACCACTCATCACTTTCTCAAGAGTGATTCGTAATTTTAAAGAATTAAGAATCACTAGGCTAGAAAGGGAAGCTCTGACTGAGAATGGACTCGTGTTTGAAACAACGGTCACGAAGACCTCACTTCTCTACACCAAAAATAGTCAGAGCCGGCTCAAGCTCATTTATTTATTTTCTTAAATAAAGAATATGGATTTGCAGCACAGCACAGTGGTGGAATGTGTCACTTGGTAACTATTATTAATGGATAAGGGACTATTTCATGCATATTGGTTCCTTGAGCCTTAATAGCTAGTGTCATATCACATTGCAGTCTGGAGATATTTATTATGTGCCTCTCCCACCTTGGAAAAGTGAACGCTGTGATATCCAAAGTTTTAGGCCTTGTGGTGTCTTTTTATGGGAAACTGGAAATCACCGCTAGTTAGCCTGACAATGTTATTAAACATCCCCCATGTATGGAACTCTGTAGGAATTTCTAAAAAGCAGAAGACAGAATCTAAAACGGGTTGAGTGTGACTTCTGATCACCTTTCCCATGAGCGGCTGTTCCACGTACCCCATGGGTCTTTCTCACCCCTCACCAGTCTCCTGCAGGAGGTAGTAGGAACTGGAAGATTTATATGTGATCTCAGGTTCCCCAGGTGGACAGGTGCTTCTGGAGATGGAAGTTGGGCAGAACAATAGAGGGAGAAGTAACAATGGTGCTTTTAGAAAACTGAGGTTTCAGAGATAGAGAAAGGAAAGAAGCTCAGAAACGCAGGACCAACTGAGGAGAACGGACCTTGGGATCAAGATGCCACCCCCACAAACCTAAAAAGGTACATGTCACTCTGCTACACTATCTATCTATTAGAGATTAATGTAGAGAAAGATGGACCATCACTATTAAAAATATAAATCCTTTTTGGTGCTATGTTTCAATGGGAGAATTCTCCTCTGGAACAGGTAGGTTGAAACAAATAGGTCCCTGGGTGCTAAACCTGTGCCATTCTGGGTCTCGGGTTCTGGGAGCTGGACTAGAATTATGCAAGGGGCAGGACACTTCTCAGGCTGCCTGGGGCCCAGGGGCTCTGAAAGTCCATATATGAAGCCCGAAGTTAGAAGCAGACACACAGAATGGTATGGCAGGATGATGCACTCAGATGGAACTAGGCTTTGGAACAAGAGAAGGACCTCTGAGAGCCAGAGCACCTCTCCCGCGTCCCCTGCTCTGTAGCCACAGCCCCTGCGGTTGTGGGTTATAAGGAAAAGACAGACCAGGATCCTGGGAGATTTTACTGATGTTGAAGCTTGCCTGCTTCATGGGAGCCAGACTTTACACATTGTCTTAGTCCATTAGGACTAGGACTGTAACAAAATACCCTAGTCCAGGTGGTGCATAAACAACAGAAATGTATTTCTCACAGTTGTAGAGGCTGGGAAGTCCGAGATCAAGGTGTCAGGAGATCCTGTGTCTGGTGAGGGCCTGTTTCTTGGTTCATAGACAACTTTTCTTGCTGTGACCTCACATGGGAGAAGGGGTGAACAAGCTCCCTTGGGCCTTTTTTATGTCAGTACTAATCTCTAGCCCTCTTGATTTAATCGCCTCCCAAAGGTCCCACCTCCTAACATCATCACTTTGGGGGATAGAACTTCAATATACAAATTTGGGGGGGACACAAACATTCAGAACATAGCAGACATTTCCATTAGGTCTCTTTTTTTTTGGCCAGCATTGGCTAAACCAGAGACAATTTCAGCATCAAAATAACTATAGCAGTAATAGGTTATAACTCCCTGAGTAATATAAAATCGATGCGTCCATGTCACTATAAACGAATGCTAAATAAACAAATGAGAATATTTTACCTTCAACAGAATGCCAACTAATAAATGTAGAAGAAAGAATGGGATTAAAAAAAAAATCATCGGCTGGGTGCGGTTGCTCATGCCTGTAATCCAAGCACTCTGGGAGGCCAAAGTAGGAGGATCGCTTGAGCTCATGAGTTCGAGAGCAGCCTGAGCAAGAGTGAGACCCCGTCTCTACTAAAAATAGGAAAATTATTTGGGCATCGTGGCACGCTCCTGTAGTCCCCTACTCAGGAGACTGAGGCAAGAGGATCACTTGAGACCAGGAGTTTGAGGCTGCTGTGAGCTATGATGATGCCACTGCACTCTACTCAGGGTGACAGAGTGAGACTTTGTCTCAAAAAAAAAAAAAAGACTGGGACCTTATATAACTTTAGCAAACAGGTTAATGAAGACAGGGAGGATTTTAACTTAAAAAAAAATCATCATTTGGCAATCATCACTGGCAAGATATTTTAAAGAATGCTAAAATTAGTGGGCAAAGTTTGATGAGGAATAGGATATTTATATAGCTCAGGGTATTACTCCCCAAAATACTTACAAAATACAAAGTAAGCAGGAGAAACCAAGGAGGCACAATGATCAAAGTTAACACAACCACCTGCTAGGATGGAATGGGAAAATTACAGCATCGCTTCTATGTCTTCCTCCTTCTCCCCCCGCCCAAAAAACACCAAAGTATAACCTGAAACTATTCATGTGAAAACGTCAGACAAACAGATATTGAGGGATAGTTTATGAAATAACTTCTGGTAATCTTCACAACTATCAAGGTTATAAAAGTCAAGGAAAGGCTAAGTAACTCTTCCAGATTGCGGAAGACTAAAGGAACGTAATCAGTAAATGCAGCACGTGATCTGATCTTGACTCTGTTCCATTGCATGATGAGAAGGACATTTAGTGAAATTTGGATGGGATCTGTGGTGTACCAAGGTTAATTTCCTGATTTTAATGGTCGTACTGTAGTTACGTAGGAAATACTCTTAGTGTATGGAGGTAATGGGACCTCAGATCTACGGCTTTCTATCGAATGGTTGGAGGGGGAAAGTTATTTGTTTTTTGCAACAAAGTGGGGTCCTGTGGGTAATCATTATGTTTATGGAAGTCTCGGAGATGATGGCAAAGTTCTGCTCAGGTTGCATAAGTATGAGGGAGGTGAGAGTGACTTGGCAGATTGTAATATATTTTGCAGAGAAGCAGGTTCCAATAGGGCCAAGGAGGGAGAGAGAACAGATGGGATGTGCTGTCGTCAGCTTAGGGTAAAGGAGCATCAACCCACAAAAGGAAGGAGTACATGGGAGTCAAGAAGTCGAGTCGTGAGAAAAGGCTGGGGAAGATTTTGACAGCTCTGAATGTAGAGTTGTGAGCTCGGCCTCAAGTGGGCCTTGAAAGGCAGACGTGCATCGATTGATTGGTGAGCGCTGCTCTTTGCCAGCCCTCCGGTGCCATCCAGGTAAACAGCAGCTCTTCCTGCTGTTCCCAGCCGTGGATGTCAGTGCTACCTGGAGACACTCTGTAGCTATCTATAGATGCTCTGGGGCCAAGTTGTGGGGGCCGCCAAGGACTTCAGAAGGATTACAACAGTTCATTGTAGTAAGGGAGATTGGTTTAAGCTCACACTGAGGTCCATTTCATTGAATCTTGGTTCTCTGTGATTCATTTCTGCTAATGCTAGAGAAAATTAGGCTGGCTCCAAGTACAGGTCCAAAATGTGAGGATTTAAGTATCACTCCTCTGTCTTTGGTTATAAGGCTGATCTTTGGAGTCTTTTGTGATTGCTGCTCTGGTCCCTTGAGCACGCCAAAGCAAATGAGAAGCCGAAAGAGGAGTCTGAAATTGAATTATAGGATTGTTTGTGTTTCATATTAATTTAATTCACCAAAGGATATGAATGCCTAGCATGTGCTTAGATGCTGCAGTTTACCAAGATAAAGAACATGTGTTTCCTGCTCTAGAGGAAACAAAGTCTGGTGGGGATGAGAATTGCGAATGAACGAGTAATTATAAGGCAGCATGGGAATCATTTAATAGGGGCTGATGAAGGGCTGGGGAATGTGAGGGTGCAGAAGGAGCCTCCAACTTTGTATAGGGGGAGGGAAGCCTTCAAATTGGAGGAACTGTGTGCGTGTTTCTTCAAAGACAGACACAGAGGGGAGGAACCAGAGGTTGGAGGGT
Source organism: Avahi laniger (assembly GCA_963575035.1). Lineage (NCBI taxonomy): Eukaryota > Metazoa > Chordata > Mammalia > Primates > Indriidae > Avahi > Avahi laniger. Next base: position 12,881 of record CAUYSK010008673.1, read on the forward strand.
GTGCAGAGCCTGGGGGACGTGGGAGTAGGAGATGGGGCTTGAGTACTGTCAGAGCCAGATCCCCAAGGACCTTGTGTGCCACGCCCGAAAAATTCCGGAGGAAAGAGTATGTTTGTGTGCTGTGAGCCAGGACGTCTGCTAGACACTTCACTTGGTGCAAAATAGAATTCTAATCAAGAAAAGCACAAAGTTAGGAAGCTTTATTTTTGTGGATCCTCACACATGTTATTTAAAGGGTGATTGACACCTTTTCTAGAAATGTGAGAGGCTTACAACCCTGTTTTGAGGCTTTCTCTAACCAAGAATCTTAGAAATAAAAGGAATAACTGAGCAGGTGGGATGGACATGATCTGTATGAGGTATTTTGTTACGTGGGAACGCAGGTGAGCCTATAGTAAATCTACAGAAAGGTGGAGAGAGTGGTGCAAAGTCACCAGTCTTAACATTTTGCCACATTTTCAGACATCATGACATGTCACCCAGGAATACGTCCAGCATGTATCTCCTGAGATCGAGAACATTCTCCTGCATGATCACAACTCCATTATCACACCCAGGAAATTCACCATTAATTCAATAATATCAGCTGATATACAGTTCATATTTAAAAATGCCTTTTATTGCTGTGGCTTTTTTGCCCCCTGAATCCTGGATCGCATTGTGGTTTGTGCATTATATTTGGTTTCCTTGTCTCTTTAGTCTCCCATAATCTAGAACAATCTCCTTGCTTTTCATTTTCCTTTCCATGACATTGACAATTTTGAGAAGTCAATCCCAGTCTGACGTGTCTCACCCCCTCATGACTAGATGCAAGATGACTATTTTGGCATGATACCCCATAAGTGATGTTGTGTTCTTTCCGTTGCATCATCTCACTAAGTATGATGTCAGTCTCCTACACTATTGAGGATGCTAAACTTGATCTTTGGTTAAGGTGATCTCTGCCAGATCCCTCCATTTTAAAGATAAATTTTTTCTTTATCATTTAATAAGCAATCCATGAGCTGATACTCTGAGACTTGTAAATATCCTGTCTTTCAAAACCATTTCACCCAATGATTTTAGCATCTATGGATGATCTTTGCCTAAATAAGTCACTACATTGGAAATGGCAAAGTGGTGTTTTTTAAAAAATTTAGTCGTTTTTAATGTGTAAGCTAGCATTCATCAGTTCAAAGAGAAAACTATCCCCCTCTAGATTTCTCCGTTTCTTCCTCCATCACTTTTTTTCCCTTGAAGTGTCACGATGGGGTCATGGATTCTTTTTTTTAATTCAGTGTCTTATAAAACATCACCATGTGTCTAAATTGGATGGCTTAAACAACAAGCATTTATTTCTCACAGTTTTGCAAGCTGGGAAGTCCGAGATCAAGGTGCTGATATGGTCTGGTTCTGTTGAGGATCCAAGAAGGATGCAGCCTTCTTGCTGTATCCACTTGGCAGGAGAAAGAGAGGGCTCTGATCTTTTCCTCTCCTCATAATGGCACTAATCCCGTTGTGGGGCTCTTCCTTCGTGACCTCATCTAAACCTGATCACCTCCCAAAAGCCTCACCTTCAAGTGCCATCACATTAGGGGTTAGGGCTTCAACGTATGAATTTGGGAGCGGGAGTTGGTGGGGACACAAACATTCAGTCCATAGCACCATTATTGTTTTTGATGTTCAAATGTTGACAGATTTGGCCACTACACTGCAAATTGGCTCCTGGCTCCAGACCTGAAATCAACCATTTCTTAAAGTATCTCAGGGTTTTTTTTTTTTAAACTGAGAAATGGTATTTAGAAACCAAAATATAGGAACTAAGTGTGCTCATTGTTACTAGACTGCATTGTTTCTAGACCTTTCAGTTGACAAAGCTTAGAATATATATATAATTTAAATCACAAGTGTAATCTGATGGTTCCAATTTAAATTCAACACAACTATGTTCCTTCTCGCCTTCCCGTATTCTAATATTTTTCTCTCTCCTTCCATAGTAAGGAAGCCTTGCTTTCTGACAGCATCAGTACAATTGCTTATTTCTTTTAGCATATAGTATATACAAAATAGTTTCAGGATTACTGCTATACTTGCATCAATACCAATACCAGCAACAAATCAACTAACTAAAGTTCAAAATTACTTTGCGGTTATTATTATTATTATTATTATTAACAAATATATCAAGGGTTTACAGAGTGCTTGTGTTCGAATGTTACTTCAGTGTGATTCCATTATCAAATTGAATTCAGTTTACATGTTTCTGTTTGTATTTAATTTTAAGGTTGGATTTTGTTCATCCTTTTTAATTTATTATTATTTTTGATATGAAAACATTTACATGGCTCAAAAATCACAAATTCATGTATTGAAAGAGGTTTCATTCCCATGCCAACTCTTCTCTGTTCCCACCTCTCCCCTTATTGGTGACCCATTACCTTGATTGGTTTGTTCTTTCTGTATTTATTTTTGTAAAAATAAACAAATATATATTCTTACTCTTTCACCTCGCTTTTTTTCTCTTGACAGTATAACCTGACTGTTATTCCATAGCTATTCATAAACATCTTCCTCATTCTTTTTTAGAAACACATACTACTCTATCAGGTGGATAGACTTAGTTTAATCCGTTTCCTTTGGATAGGAATTTAGACTTTTTCCTCCAACGTATTGCTATTGCAAGTAACGGTGAGATGAATTACATTGTGAATATATTATTTTCTGTTCATACCAGAGCTATATTTTAAGAATGCATACATACAAGTGGAATTGCTGTGTCAAAGGTAAAATCATATTTACCTTTATTAGATAATGTCACATTCCCCTCATACCATTTTGTTCTCACAACAGCAATTTCAAGAGTGCCTGTTTTGGGGTAGATTGTGTATTTAGAGCCCTTTTTAGTTAGAATAAGGAATTATCAGTGGCTCTCAACCCTCAATTGACATTGGAATCACCCAATGGAGACTTTTCTTTTTGCAGATCTTTCCATGAAGACCTTACCCCTAGATGCTAATTTATCAGGTTTTCAGTGTACATCATGAAGCATGGATTCAAATTATTTGGTAGAAGTACTACAAAACTTTGTAGAAATTTAGTTACCTACCCAGTAACTCTTTCCTTTGACTAACGTGCCATTCTGCGAGGAGGTAAAATAAAAGCATGCTGATAATGCATGAATCTTATCATACTCATGATTTCTGAATTGCCTACGAATACTGGTGATCATATATCCTATTTTTTTTTTTTTTTGATGGATTCTTGCTCTGTTGGCCCCGGGCTAGAGTGCCGTGGTGTCAGCCTAGCTCACAGCAACCTCAAACTCCTGGGCTCAAGCGATCCTCCTGCCTCAGCCTCCTGAGTAGCTGGGACTACAGGCACGCACCACCACGCCTGACTAATTTTTTATATTTTTCGTTGCCCAGATAGTTTTTTCTATTTTTAATAGAGATGGGGTCTCAATCTTGATCAGGCTGGTCTCGAACTTCTGAGCTCAAGCGATCATCCCACCTTGGCCTCCCAGAGTGCTAGGATTACAGGCGTGAGCCACCTCGCCTGGCCAATATATCCTTAATTTTTCAAAACTGGCCTGATTTCAATTAGTTTTCATCCATTCTGTAAGCATTTATTGATCACTTACTACTGAGAGCCAGTCATTGTCCAGGTAGTGAAGGAGGAATATGAGACAGACCAGATTCCTGTCCTTAGGGTCTTGTTTCTAGCTGAGGGAGATGCAAGTAAATAAGAGTCCTTTGAGCCCCTCAGTTGGCCAAATGCTGGGTGTGTGTGTAGGTCATTGCCCTTAAGAAACTCACTTTCCAGTGGGGGAGACAAGTAGACAGAATATGAGCATTCTAGAAATGAATCCTAGGAGAACATAGAAGCAACATCTAACCCAGCTGGAGGGACAAGGGAAGGCTTCTTGGAGGAGGGGATAAGACACTGGGCTTGAATTTTCTAGACCAAAGAAGGAAAGGACAGCATCCCAAGCTAAGAAAATGAAAAGCTTAGCGATGAGAGAGGCATATTGCTTTTAGAGAAGTGCAAGCGATTCAGAGATCCTGGAGTATGGGATTCAAGCCAGGACATAACAAAAATAAAACTGGACAACTAACCAGTGGCCTCATCTTTTGCTCCAGTGTCTGGTGCCTGGTAAGGACTCAATAAATCATTGGGCGGTTGATTGAATGAATGATGACTTGCTGATTTGTGGAATAGAGCAGTTTTGCATTAGCTTTTTGCTGACCACACTCGTAATTAAAGGAGTTGGTGTTCCCAGTGTATTTGATAATTTTATCTTGTGGATAAAACTGATTTTTTTTTTTTTTTACACAATCAGATTTTGAAAGTAGCCATAATTGAGAGAGGTGACCTTCAGTGATGTATTGCCCCATTCTAGATTTAGGGACAGAAAGAAAAATCTCTTCAAATTGTTGTCACGATGTTCTTGTCTCTTTATCTGCTTATTATAATCCAGCTTCAGGGATAGATGACATTTTAAAAATGCATAGTCCCTTTGGTCCCGAGAGCCCTTGTAATGTTTCCCATCAGCTAAAGAAAAACAAACAGATGAGACTAGCAGACGGCCCTGGTGTTCAGTTATGCTAGCTCCAGAATCACTTCCTCAGGAAATCGTGTTTGTGTGTGTATGTCTGTGGTTCTGCGGTCTGATTGATAATTTCATTAGATGGAAATATAGAGGAGTTTCGACAATTAAAATGATCATTTGAAGGGCGGGAGTTCTTGGCGGAAGCTGGAATTGAATTTACAGCCCTAGCAATGGGGCACTGTGAATCACCTTAGATTTGAATATTTCTTTGAGGCTTTGCGACCTCCTCCTTCTTTCTCATGCAGGTTAAATTTGACCTTGTTTTATTTTATGTTACTCAATAACTTGAGAGCATTAGAGAATTATTTTCTGAAATAGACTGGCTGTCTCAATAAACCAATTTAATCTGATTCTTGTGACCTACATCAGCTAATGGTTTGTGAGAAATCTATTTTCATTTAAATCTGTGTTTGTTGTTTTACTCCCGTTATTGTCACATCTCTGTGAAAGGCAGCAGAATATGCATAAAGCAGGGAGATAATTATTTTCTTTGCTGGTAAAAGTCTGTGGATTTTAGTAGAAGCATAGACCCAAGAATGGGAGGAAGTATGCTGTCATTGCTTAATTGCAGTGACAGAAACCATGCCTTACCATTTCTTCTGCTTTGATAAATATCTCGAATTAAGCAGATATAGATTTATCATGTTGTTATAGATACTCGTGAAATGGGAACAGCTAACGGAAGCTACAGCAATATCTCCGTATGGAGTCAAGGTAATAATATACCAAGTGGCAGAAAGTATTATCATCAGATTACTATTTGGTGATTGAAAACACACTCTTGGTATCTGGCAACACCTAATGATACAGGTGGGCTCTAAATATAGGGTGGCTTCTAAAATCCTATCAATTTTTTTAATGATTTTCTACTTACAAAATGCATGCTTGTTAAGTCAGGCTGTTTTTTTAAATTCACAGGTAGAATTCGGGTAATTTTAAAAAAATATTAACTTACTGCTTTTAGACACTTTTTGTGACTATTCTGAGAAAGATAAATTAGAATATTTTTCACAAAGGAAAGCTGAAACTCAACAAGTTATTGGTGGGTTAAACAGGATTAATTCAATAGGGTATGCATGAGTATGTGGGAAATATTTTTTGCTTTACTGAATGGGATAGCAGTTTTCACTAAATGAGACTCAATTACTTAACTAACATTATTAGCTTAGGCAAATAAATATTTTGTTCTGTAAAAATAGATATTTTTATGTTTTAAGTAGTTTTAGCTAAGCAGTATATGTATCCATATGCATAGAAAGCAAAAATGAAATATCCACATAATGTGAACAAATAATACAGACTTTGTACAAATCCAAAATGCTTTAGGATGAATTCACTCTAACAACAACAACAAAAATCCTTTTGTGTTGATAGAAATTACTATTAATTTGTTGATCATTATCAATTAATTCAGATGTTTGAGTGACTCTTAATAGTTTAAAAATACGACTTGAATGTTTCACTTCCCCTAAAATTGCATACATTTGATGTTATGAAGGATAATTGCAATGACTGTAACAGAATCAGCTTAAGGCTTAGGAATTGTGTCTCTTAGTTTCAAGAAAATGAATTGGATTTTACATGGCCTATGTGTATAAATATACTACTTATAGATCATGACACATATATACCCACACATACTTACTGTGTTTAGAATATTATTTATATTCTAAATAGGTTACATAATTTTAAAAAAATGTTTTGGAAGTAAATTGTTTCTTTTTGATGAGACTTAAGCTTTATCATTTAACAGGACAAGTTACTTTTTTATGGAAGTCATTTACGTGTAAAGTTTTTGAGTAAAATGAATCATTGCTTTCTATCTGACGTAGAAATTGTATTTTTACAATGTTTTTAGCGTTGAGGGTAGGTGGTGCCAGTAGAGGGTGAGCCTTGTGTCCTAAATTGCTTGATTTTTTTTTCTTACAGTTTAAATATTTTGCATGTGGCCTTGGATATAAAAATTGAAGAATTCATTAAACTCGCCTTTCCATTTCTGGCTCCTTAAAAAGTCGAATATTCTGATTATTGTGATAAGAGAGTAAGTGAGAGTCAGGCGTGCTCTTTCATCCTGGCGTTATTCGGTAAATGAGCGCCCACTCTGTGCTGGGGAAGCTTCATTCAGCTGTGAAGATGTGTCTGTTTGAAGGGGAAGCAGAAGCTCTCGGAGGGAGAGATAATGAATCCTAGCATTTCCTGCGCTGATTCTGTAATCACAGCCCGGTGTTTCAAGAGAAAGGAATCTGTAAGACCAGAAACGGCTGTGGCCCAGAGACAGTCGTTAGTTGGTAACCTGAGGTTGGTTGAGTTACCAGGCTCTGGCCTGGTACCGCAGAACCTCTCACGAGTATTTATGCTGCAGCTTTTTGGAGATGAGAAGAATTGGAATGCTATTAAAGTTTAATCTCTGTAAACTTAAACATTTGTGATTCATCATCTCTTCTGCCTCCCCTGGTTTTTTTTTTTCTATTATAAAAGGACTCTTAATGACAATGTCTATTTCTTTATTGCCTAATAATCGACTTGATGAAATATAACTTCTCATAAGTAAAATTATGTGGTGAAGTTAGTTTCTCAATAGTTGTTTACATTTCATATTAAGTCAGGACTTTGGTAGTGACAAAGTTTCAAGATCCAGAGCACGTTGGCCATCTCGGTCACCTTCAGACTCTTCTCCTCGCTGCATTTTGTCAGAGCTGTGCCCCTCAAAAATGCTACCTCCATCGCCTTGCCTCAAGGAGAAACCTGGGGAACTTGCCATATTCCTCCCTCGCTCTCCAAACCCTCTTGGTTTGCTCTTCCCCTTCCCTCCGTCCCTACGCTTCCTTCCGGCCTCGACGTCTCCCCCGTCAGCGGCGCCCCGGCCAGCGCATGCCCACTCTGCCACCAGAGGAGCTCTGAACAAATAACGCACGACTATTACTCAGCCGTAAAAAGGAAGGACGTTCCGACACATGCTACAACGTGGGTGGACCTTGACGTGCCTAGTCAAATAAGCCAGACAGATATCGGGACAATGATAGAAGGAGAAATACTGTAAGACTCCGCTTGCACAAGGCCCCTAGAATAGGCAAATTCATAGAGACAGACAGTAGAATAGAGGTTTCCAGGGGCCAAGGAGAGGAGACAGAGGAGTTAGTGTTGAGTCGGGGCAGAGCTCTGCTGGGGATGATGACAAAGCTCTGGAAATGGATAGTGGCAGTGGCTACACATTACAGTTACTTAATGCCGCCGAACTGTACACTTCCAAAGGGTTAAAATGGTACTAACGATAGTAGTCATAATGATGCAGTTAGGACTGCTCGAAGCCTACTCTACTTGGCTGACCGTCCTGCTCTGCCCAGACATCCCTTCCCGCCTCACCTAATAGCAATTTTCCCAGGATGAGCTAACCACGTGCCAGGCCCTGTCTGGGTGCTTACCATGTAGTCACACACATTCACCTTGACAGCCCTGTGGGGCAGAAGCTGGTATCATTGCCCTTGTGCAGAAATATGTGTGTCACCTCCTAGAGGCCACTGGTCTAGTCCCTCTTCGTATCCACCAGGCTGACCTGCCTCATTTTGGTCCCTGTGCCTTTGCACTTGCTGAGCTCTCATCCTTGAAGTTAAAATGATGTATTTTCTTGAAAAACCTTTCCTGGCTGCCCTGGACAGACACAGGTTCCTCTTCCAGCTCTACCTGATACTCCTGCAAGAAGCCCAGGTCACATTAGGCTGCAGCTGTCTTTGTGTCTGCCAGGGATGTCTGTGTTCCCCACTGGCCTTAGCAGGTGAGGGCCCCATCTTTTTAGATCCCCCAAACCTAGAATAGTGCCATGTTTTCAATACATATTTGAATGAATGCATTCACAGTATTTGTTACTCTAGGGTTTTCTCTGAGAAATATGAATATGAAGTTAAATGAAGATGTTATTTCCAAAAACACAGTGTTAGATAATCGAAAAGTACACTCAGAATATTAATATTACCTTTTTTTCCTAGACCAATACCTATGGATTGGGTGGGGTTTTTTTGTTTTTTTGATGGAGTCTCACTTTGTCACCCAGCCCAGAGTACAGTGGCACAATGATAGCTCTGCAGCCTCAAGTCCTGGGCTCCAGTGATCCTCCCACCTCAGCCTCCAGAGTAGCTGGGACTATAGTTGTGGGCCACCATACCCAGTTAATTTTTAAAAAAAATTTTTTGTGGGGATGGAGTATCTTGCTATGCTGCCCAGGCTGTTCTTTTTTTTTTTTTTTTTTGAAACAGAATCTTGCTCTGTTGCCCAGACTAGAGTGCTGTGGCATTAGCCTAGCTCACAGCAACCTCAAACTCCTGGGATCAAGCGATCCGCCTGCCTCAGCCTCCCAGGTAGCTGGGACTACAGGCATGCGCCACCATGCCTGGCTAATTTTTTCTATATATTTTTAGTTGTCCAGCTAATTTCTTTCTAATTTTTTTTTTTTTTTTTAGTAGAGACGGGGTCTCTGCTCTTACTCAGGCTGGTCTCGAACTCCTGACCTCGAGCGATCCAGCCGCCTCGGCCTCCCACAATGCTGGGAGTATAGGCGTGAGCCACCATGCCTGGACTAGATTGGGTTTTAAATGCACAAATTAAAGGTGGAAAGCAGAGCAGTGGCTGCCAGGAGCAGGAGTAGGGCAGGGGTGGGACAGGAGTGGGGCAAGAAGGATGAATGAACTGAAGTAGGCACACGGAGACCCTTTGTGGTGGTAGAAATATCTTGCTTGGCATACTGGTGACACCGTTGAATAAGTACATTTATCCAAACTCATTGAACTGTGTATTTAAAATGTATGCATTTTATTGTTGATATACTTTGCCTCAAAGTTAACTTAAAAACAAATTTAAGAAAGCAAGAGGAGGAATCTGGATTTATCGTTAGATTAGGAAAGATGAATTAATGATGGATGGCATTTGGTTGCACCACTGTTCAATATCTAGTTTCGGGGCTTGTTATTTATTCTTTCTTCCTTACCTTACCTAAATGGAAAATCAACCTCCATTGAGTTACTGCAGCTGGAAGTAAGAAAAAGCAGAAGTAATGAGCAGACTGACGGCTGACTCCCTGTGGTGCTTAATTTTAGTGCCCATGCCTGTAGGAATTCTTTGCAACTTCAGTTTGAGGCTTAACTCATGCGATGAATCATCAATATTGAGAGTAGGTAAGGAGATTGCAGCAATAAACACTCTCTGCTCAAAGAAAATAATGTTATGAATGGCTTTGGAATAATGGACTTATTTAAGAAAATCTCTGTAAAACCCACCAGCTTTTTAATTTGCCATTCTTTTCAAATGTTGAGTATAGAATGTTCTCTGAGTCATTGATAGAAATTTTAAGAAATATATATTTCTGTAATGTGTGAAAGTAAATAAGTCTCAGCAATTAGGTGTTTTTGTTGTTGTTTGTTTGTTTTTTAAATGAGCCAAGACTGTCCTTCCCTGCAGCTCCTTCCAGCCGAGAGGCACCTCAGATTAATGGAGCTCTACCCTTTGTAAATCACATATGAACTTTGGCCTTCTGAAAGAATGCTGGATGTGTCTGGGGAGTTCACCTAATGTCCCTTCTAGATGGTAAAGGTGGACCACCCTAAGATACTGCTGTGCAGAGCTGAGATGAACCTGGCCAAACCTAAATGTGTTCAGCTACTTGGTAGCCTTCTATGACTGTGCAAATGAACACCAAAATTGTGTCCAAAGTTCAGGCTATCCGCAATAATTTATCATCATGTCTTTGTGAAGTTACATCAAATAAGGACTTGCGTTTAATCTGGAGCTATAATTGCTGGGTTGTAGTCGTCTGTTCTTGGTTCTTGGTGTGTTCTTGGCTGAAGAATGACCAGTCTCACCAAAAGCAAGGTTAAGCGTGAAACGAAGTTGATTGAGGAAGGACAAGATGGGTTCACCGAACAAGAGCAAGATACGTTCACCACAGACAATGAACGTGTCCTCCTCTATCGTAACAAAAGGGCTCTGGTGATGGTCTCATTTCTCAGATGTTTCTTCTTTTAGTCAAATAAAGGAAGCTCTTTCTGCATCTATTGACTCTCAAATGTCTTTGGATTAAAATAACCTTTATATCAGCTCTGGGGTTCCCAGTGGGTCCCCACAGAATAGCCTTGCCTGCCCATTCCGTGATGTATTGTCCATGATTGCTCTCACACTTCCATGGCAGAGCTGAATATCTGCAAAAGAAACCTGTACGATCCTCAATGCTTAGAAGCCGAAAGTGCTGTCTGCCCCTTTATAGGAAAAGGTTGTGGGTCTCTGATGTAAATGAAATATAATGGGAAAACATTTAAAAAATATATTGACTTAAGGTTTCAGTTTGTTCTGGAATTTGTGGTTGGGGAAAAAATTAGGAGGGGAAATGCACTTGAGTGGTTCATTTTATAAAAATGTAAATTTATGTGTGGGAAGTTGTTTGGGCCTCTGTGTCCTGCACATGGAGAGTGGGGGCACTGGAGGTCTGTAGCAGAGAGGGGCCTTGCTCTCCAGGGGGCTTGCCCACCCCTGCCGTCCTGCATGCACAACTCCTAGCCCGCTGCCCTTAACCCCCAGCCATGACTAGCATGCTTCCCTTGTCCGGGGCTGTCTTTAGACCCCCCTTGAGATAACACCTTAAACTCTTGCATCTGACAGGCTCGGAGCCTGTTTTGCTCCCAGGGGATGCAGACAAGGTCAGCTGTGATGTTTAATCAAATAAAGGAAATCTCAGTGTCCTTCCGTTGACTTTTCTTGCTCTCTCCATTGTCCCTGGAATGGAAAGAACAGTGGGCCTGTAGTCTCCTTGAATTCCAGTGTTGGGCAGGCTCCGGGAGGCAATGATGGTTCTTTGGTGGTTCTGCCTAATCCCTATGCATGATCGATTGATTACCCGTGATCAGCTGAGGAAGCGTCTCCTTTCAGTGCTCTGTCTACCCTCCCCCTTCTCTGTGGCTCTCTTCGCATGGTTCTTCTCTTTCAGTTGTTTGAGGGCAGGATGGTAACAGAGAGAATGGCCTGAAAAAAGGCAAAAATGGTTTCTGTCTCTTCCAAACTCCCTCACTCTTTTTGAGAACTAAAACCTACATCCCTGCCTCAGGCCAGTGATGGGAAAGGGCAGGAGAGTGTCCTTCGTTCTTTGTGCCATAAGAAACGGCTCAAGGGAATTGCCCGGGCAGAGGTCAGGAGATTGCCTTAGCCTAAAATGGGATTATGGGATTGATGGGAACCTTTGAAAACTCTGTACTTCTGCTCAGAAATGGGAGGTTGGTACTTTGAGACAGGAGTCTGCCAACCTCCTCATTTGCCGACAAATTAATAAACTACTCTTTCCTTCTGCTCAGACCACTTGTCCTCATTCTTCTGATGCAGCCTCAAGGACAAGTGCTGAACTTTCCATAACAGGACTGTAGTTTTTCATGGTATCCCCAGTACCTTGAATGATGTACATGGTGCGTTCCCAGTAAATATTTGTTTACCCACCACTACATGTCTTGTAGATGTACAACTGTTGGTAACACTTAGGTTTGTTTTTCATCTCTTTGGCTTCACCTGTGTGCCTGACTTGTCAGTGACTTCAGCTCTACTCAGAATCCTAGCAGTCATGGGAGTCGATCATTTTTATTTGCTCTGCCTGTCTGTCTGTCTGATGGCATCTTTTATCACTCTGTCTCTCCAGGGAGCTGGTGACTCCCCCTCACAGTCTTATGTAGCTCTTCTCTGCTTTAAAACGACGATCAGCAGCTTTTCTAGGCTGTCACTGGGTGGTCGGAACAAGTGAAGATAAAGCAGCATGTTTGATGAATGCCAGAGTTAACCTTGGCCTCCTGCCTGGGCTGGACAGCTGTGCGGCTTCTTTTCAAGGGAGGGCTGGGACCACCTTCATCTGGTAGCAAGTTTCAGTAATAGGGATATCTTACTTGATCTAGGAAGGATATTGATTAGACATAAAAGAATTTTTCTTTTGGTTGTTGCTGAAAATCGAAGTTGTGGCTGCTTCCGTTAGGGCGTTAGCTCTAACTTGACACTATCATTAAACCAAAGGCATAAAAGGAACTTTCTAATGTGAGTTGCTGCCCATTTAAAATAGTTTAGATGCCCCCTCCCTCTGCCTCCTGTAAATGCGTTCTTGCAAGATCATTGGCAGGTAGTATTTGTAAATTATTCCTGAGGTATGAGAAGCACAGAACCAGCAGTCTGGCAGTGCTGTCATGCAGTTGGAAACCCGCCCGTGTATTCAGCTATTATTTAGGTCATAGAATATTTTTACTAGAAGGTACTCGAGGGGACCATCTAGTCCAGAGTCCTAACTTTACAGGTGAGGAAACAGGCGGCTCGTGGAGAGGTTGTTTGCTTAAAGTAACCCACCTACGCCGGGGCAGGACAAGAGCCCGAATCCTCTTCTCCCGATCCCTAGTAGTAATGATTGGCAGATATTCAAACGAAAATCAGTGGTTATCATCACTTATTACAATACTGACATGTGGCTTTAATTCCTAAAAATGTCTTCATTCCAGTATACTTTGATTTTAAATATACCCCTCCAAACTGTGGAGGGGTCCCGTTCATTCATCTTTTGCTAAATTGACCTAAATGAAATGCACCTGTGGCTGAGTAACTACCTCTCTGGCGACCGTGACTGCTTGGTTAGTCAGTTGTGTTTGTGACAACAGACTTGGCAGGCACCTCAGCAGCACCTTCTGGCATAGCATGCCCATGGCTGCGTGGCCCATGCAGATGGGGACAGCACCTAAGCTGTGGTCAGGCCTGTCGGGCCCGAAGTTGTCCCACTGGGACAGGCCTTAGGTCGTGTGGAGAGTCCCTGGGGTGACCTTGGCATTCTGGCTGGTCTGCTGCTTTCTTCTTTTCATCCAGGAGGCCTCCAGCACTGTCAGCCTCCCCCTTGGTCATCCCAGGTGTTTAAATCACTGTTTTCACTTTCTGGATTCTTAGCTTCGTCAAATACAGCAAGCCAGGATGCGCACAGGAGAAAATGGCGTGAACAGCAGAGCTCGGGCCAATGGAATTCTCAGTTGAGATTTGTCAAAGTGCTGGAATCCTCTGCCCTGCTCCATTAAAGCGACTGCAGTTACACCAGTCGGACTCTACATGGGCACAGCAATTGTGTCCTGGGAGCACTGCTCTCTGCTCCCAGAGGACAAAAAGTCAATGACACATCTGTCGCCGGGCATTCCCATTCTTGCCACTAATTGGAGTGTTTGCTAAGATCCAATATAACTAAGTGGTCTTGCCAGCTGAAATAACGGATGAAATGGAATTGTAATTATTTTGTTTAATCCCATTTCAAATATTTATATTTTCTTGAGGATTTAAATGGATGACCTGTATCAGAAAGATGGGCTATTTCAGTGGAAAGAGAAAAGCGGTATAGTGCCTGATTTAATCTCTGAATTTGAGATTTTTCTCAACACAACCAGTGAATTTAAGGACCTCATAGAGACTATGGAATGGAGCAATTCAAGGTCAGCCAGACGTAGTCAATATATCATGCCACAGTTTCATAATTAATCCCGCTGTCGCAGAATGTACGAACATTCTTAACAGCATAAGCAGAGTAAAACTATCCGGATTATTTACTTCACTGACTTTTTTATCCTTAGGCTCATATGCCTGGACTTCTAAAAGCAACTGGGATTATAAAAATTCAATGTTGTAGACCGTAGCTGTTTTACCACCCACCATATTCATGGGAGCAGTTCACCACACCTACATATTTTATGAAGATGCATAAAATTATATATGATTTAAAGAAGAAATTTTATTGTATGAAAATATATTGATATTGTAAAGTATCTCCAAAACACTAAATGTCCATGACCCAAAACAACAGTGACACACAAACACACCCCTTTGGTTTATATAAATATTGTACAGTTGATATTATTTATGTAACTAAGTACTGTTTTATGAAGGTGTGTTTGAAAATAAGTTCTCCCTTGTGAGCCATAATTTTTTGGAGAATGCCCTCCCTGGACCTCTCTGTTCCTCTTCTTGTGATGTTTTTCTCTTTGATCTTTACTTTAGGTTCTTTTAAAATAAATTGTAGTGACATTTAAAAATTGCTCCCATATATTTCCGTATGTACGTGTGCTTATTCATTCTACCAAAGTCCCCTTACCTTTTAAAACTTAATGAGTATTTTACTTGAGTATCACATCTTGCTCTTCCTGTAAGGAAAGCAATGTCAAACTCAGGCTCCTAAAGCAATCACCAGTATGAGTTTGTGTATAACACGCTTGACAGAGAGCTCTGAATTCCTTTTCTGGCTTATGTGGACTTTGTTTCCATTCCCTTTCTTCTGCTGTTGAAGCACGTCTTTAGACTTTCTGATGAAAGGGGAAAAGAATGATTCATCATTAGCTTCGGTCCATAGCCTCATAAATTTTCCACCTCTTTACCTAACTAATCATCATCATTACTAATTATGCTCCAGAAAATAAACCAGAATGCAGTACAGCCTGGCTTCGTGTAAAACAAATCAGTGTATAAATCAGAGAGACTGCTG
Organism: Avahi laniger; assembly: GCA_963575035.1. Classification (NCBI taxonomy): domain Eukaryota; kingdom Metazoa; phylum Chordata; class Mammalia; order Primates; family Indriidae; genus Avahi; species Avahi laniger. The sequence goes on from CAUYSK010008673.1 coordinate 27,979, forward strand.
TCAAAATGGCTTCAGTGGCTGAATCTTGAAAATAGGAACTGTTTTCCCATTCTGCTTTTATGCTCAGCCTGTGTCGTAAGGCCTAGAACTTACTTGAACGGAGTTGGGAATTGAGTAGTAGTATAATCTAATTTTAAGGGAGCTTAATAGAAATTAAGAGGACATTACTTGGAACATAAATTCATGAATAAAACTGCTTGTTGGTTTTGGTGAAAAATGATGGTGCGTAGGTCTTGGGGCAGGGCCAAGAAGAACACTTGCGTCCCTCCTCCCAAGCTGTTCCAAGTGGCAGCTCTTCGATAGCCAGGAAGTGCCTCTGGGCAGATCGCACACAGCGCTGTGCCAGTGGGGAGGAAGGAAAGAGTCAGCGCTGCCCTCTCTGAGCCCTTCACTGTGTCTCGTGGCCTCTCCAAACGCACTTGACCTTCAGCCACAACTCCGTCACGTCATCCCTGCTTCGCCGACGAGGAAGCAGGCTCAGAGCAGTGAAGTGACTTGCTCTGGTGTCACGGCTGGTTAGTGACAGCTAGGATTTGAGCCCAGGATTCTTTGCGGCCAGAACCCCTTTTCTTCCAACTCTGCTACACTGCTTCCCACATGGTCATAGAGAAGGTAAGGTAAATAATATGGAAGGAAGGTTAATATATAAACTGGTGGTCACTGTTTTGATATTGATGTGATGAAACATGTTTGTCCCCGAATGCATTTACATTGAGAATGATTTGTACTGGTGTGACTGTTAAGGAAAGGTCTCTCCAAATTCAGAAAATTGCAAGAATCTGTACTATTTTTTGTACTCTTTCCCAATTTTGTTGTTTTTGCTACCTTCCCCCCCCACACAAGCACATCTCCCAAGAGCCTATGTTATCACCTGACCTCTGCCAATGAGCTCCAACACTAAGGAGAGCAAGATTCCTCAATGAACCCTGGGTTTTGTTTTTAAGAAAAAAATATGCATTATCTTGGGTATAAAATTAGAAGACTTCCACCCTATTCACTGGCACATTGGGGATTTCTGCCCATTCCACATTCTCCTTGGTAGCGATCCATACACCCTCCCCTTTCTAAGCCCTGCACGCTAACTTGCGCCTGCACCTGTGCCTAGTAGTCACCATACTGGATGGCACAGACTAGGCTGTCTGGCTTTGAGCACCTCGACTTACCTTCTCTGCCCCTCTTTGCTCAAATTTCTCTATTGTAAAAGTAAAAAGAAGCGACCCTCCTACTCATTACATCACACTCCTTACTCCAGAGACCTCTCCTCTAGTCTAATCTGTTCATCCTGATCTCCACTATTCCCTTCAGCTCTTTACCTCTTGACCAATGTTATAATGGACTCCCAACAGGTCTTTCCAGAATACCCCTGAATAAATATCATCCTCCTACCCTTAACCTTTCTGGTATTTTCCCATTGCCCACTCTAAAGTCCTCTTGGCCTGGCGTTCAAGGCTGTCCACACTTCTCAGACCATGGACTGCACCTGACTAAGCTCCTTTCTTCCCTCCCTGTGGAATCTGCTGTCCCTGGCTGGGTCTGGGGAGTGTGCTTGTAGGTTCTCTGAGAGTTTTATTTCTTTAAAAGACATCTGTATCAAAGACCTAAACATAAGGCCTAAAAATATAAAACTCTTAGAGAAGACATCTGTAAGTGACTCTAGTATTAGAAAAAACTTCTCAAGCCAGTGTTACAGCTAGAGTATAGAAATAATTCTATAATCACTCACCTCTTTTCCTTTGCCCATGCTGATTTCTTAACCTGAACAGCCTGCCCCTTGATTTTACATGTCTAATTCCTATCCATAATCCAGATTTTTTTATTTTTTTTGAGACAGAGTCTCACTTTGTTGCCCTGGCTAGAGTGAGTGCCATGGCATCAGCCTAGCTCACAGCAACCTCAGACTCCTGGGCTCAAGCGATCCTCCTGCCTCAGCCTCGCGAGTAGCTGGGACTACAAGCATGCGCCACCATGCCCGGCTAATTTTTTCTATATATTTTTAGCTGTCCAATTAATTTCTTTCTATTTTTGGTAGAGAC
>CAUYSK010008677.1:0-57383 GCA_963575035.1 Avahi laniger
TCTCTAATAAAAATAAAAACAAATTAATCAGACAACTAAAACTATATAGAAAAAATTAGCCAGGCATGGTGGCACATGCCTGTAGTCCCAGCTACTTGGGAGGCTGAGGCAGGAGGATCGCTTGAGCCCAGGAGTTTGAGGTTGCTGTGAGCTGACGCCATGGCACTCTAGCCAGGGCAATAGAGTGACACTCTGTCTCAAAAAAAAAAAAAGTGTTTAAGTACGTTATAGTTCCTGGGCATCAGAGACCTATAGTCTGACCTGACCAGAGGAGAAAGGCTATAGGAAACTTGCTTTTAAAGGCAGAGCCCTACAGATGTTTATGTCCAACACACACACACTTGTGGAAGATTTCATACAAAGGAAACTGGTGCGGTCAGTGATTTGTATCTGCACTTCAGCCAGATACAATCAGTAAGCATGACACATGGACATGGTTTTGCCGTACAGATTTGAGCTACTCACGGATGGCACAGCCTTACCTGGGGTTTCCGTGATATCACCTGCATTGAGTGTGCAATGGCAGTGAGGAAGCGTCAAGGGAAAACAATAGCTAAGATAAGTCACGTTGCTAACAGTGAAGCACTTAACACCAACATCAGAAAGTTCCAAATGAAATTTAAAAATGGGCATGGGTTCAATGAAAACAAGCAGTAAGGTACTTTGGTAAAAATTGTCCTTGAAATGACAAAGTAAAAACAGACAAATGAACAAACTCTTCATAAATGTGAACAAGTTCACATTTGTCATCGGCAGTTTCCAGGGCACAGAAGGGCCAGGCACACTGACTGCAATCTGCCCCTGCCAAGCACCCGCACCAGGCTTTAGGACACAGGGTTCTGCGCTCGACACCTGGGGTCTAAGAAGCTATTCTCGCGAGTCCACAGGGATGGGGCGTCCATTTATTTGGACCATCGGGTTCTGGTCTGACTTCATGGTCCCTCAGAATCACCAATCACTGGATGCATCAACTCAGGCACCACAGATACAGTCAGGGCTCGACAAATCACCACCACAGGGTGACATCAGCGACCGCCCCTTCCTCTCCCAGTCACTGCTACTAAGTCAATGTCCCTGCTCAGCCAGGACAGCCTCAGCTGCTGCAAGGCCCTCCTACCTATCTGGCTGGTGGCCACCACATTTCTGTACTTGGGGTGCTGGTTCACTGTGAGGCAGAGGATGTCATCTGTGTGCTCCAGGTAGAAGCTCTGGCTCCCTAGGGGAGAGAGAGAGAGAGAGAGAGAGAGATCGTGGGAGGGTGAAGAGTGGAAGCTAAAGACTTTTCAGGGCAACCCCAAAGTATCCTGCAGAGTCTTTGGAAACTCCCTGCAAAAATGAGAGCTTAAAGCCCCCAAATTCTCATGTTCAGAATCATCTTGGAGGAGAGGGAAGACCATTTTTTAAAATGTACGTGTTCTCTTCTAGGTCCGGGAAAAGAAAAGCTGGTGTCTGTCATCTAATACATTCAAGGTCCACGTCAATCCTTCCTGCTGCCCTGTGAGGGTTCACAGCACAGTCCAAGAGCAGAGGATTTCAGAGTCTGAAATGATGAAGGTCAAGGCTTCCTCCTCCCCACAGCACAGGACTGGTGACTGCTTCAGGTCTGCCTCTGGGCAGGGTGGGGGTGGGGCTCAGAGACGATGCTTCTCGCAGCAAAACGGCTCCACTTACTCATGTGAAATGAGCAGTACCCAGAGCTTCCCTTACCAACCCACCAGGTGCCCGGGCAATGGCTTACCCTCAAGAGCGCTAACTCGCCACGTGTACAGGAAGTGGAGGAAAGGGGAGGAAGCGCTTCATCACCTCTTGTAGCTAACGGGTTTGCTGACTTCCTACGTGGCCACTTTAAACCGACCCTAGTGCCCAAGAACCGAGAGGCGGATGATGGCACTTATATACACAAAAAAGAGCACATTGCTACCAAATGATAATACATGACAAGAAAACCAAGCAAACATATAGACAATTTCAAGGCCCTCCTCCCCCAAAAGACACAAATCGTTATGTGCCCAGCGATTTTGCTGTCTAAATTTATGTATGTATGACTAGGCAATTTTATGTTCCTTCCTACAGAATTGGAAAGGAACATAAAAATTTGAAAAAGGTTATTTAAGATACGAAGCAAATAAGGCAAAATGCTAACATGTTTACATCTGGTGATAAAGATAGGGGTGTCTGTTAACTTCTGAATGCTTTCCTTATTTCAGCATATTACAAGGGGTACCAATGTTTAGGTTACATATTTTGCCTTTGCTCCACCCGAGTCAGAGCTTTGAGCGTGTCCATCCCCCAGACGGTGCACACTGTACCCATTAGGTGTGAATATACCCCTCCTCCTCCCCCACCATCTGCCCGACAGACACCCAATAAATGTTACTACTGTATGAATGCTTCTTTTTGTTTGAAATGTTTATTTTTTACCTTACGTCATCAAGTGGTTTGGGCACTTTTATTTAATTGTTTTCATTCTCATTGTAAATGTGGCTAAATAGTGAAAACAAACAAAACTAAAAAATGGGTCATTGTTAACAACTAATGAGAAAAGTTTCCTATGCTTTGTTCTTGGTTGCAGTCTCCTCTGAAGAATTTCTCCACCCCTCACACCCTCTCTCTGGCTTCTCTCCGTGGTGGCCTCAGAAGAGCTGAGTCAACACCACACCTCCTTCCAGGACCTTCCACAAGGTAAGGCTGGGCCCAGGCCAGGGAGGAAGAGGGCTCTAGGTGCTCCCAGGACCAAGTGCTACCGGGCTGGAATTGAGCGGAACGGATTTACAGCAAAGGAAAATGCTTCAGCTTTTGGGTACCTGAAGAGTAGGAAAGTAGATAAAAGGGCTAAAAGAAAAAACTTGGGTCCCGAAAATGGTTTCTTTCCCCGTTACCTGTGGAAAGGTTCTGGACGACGCCAGCCGCCGCCGTGTGGAAGATGATGTCCGCCCCGTCATTAAGGTAGTGCAGGTTATTGCGGCAGTCGAGCCCTCTGTAGCCGAACACGTGGTCTAGAGCCAGCTCCTGCATGCACACACACGGGCAAGCGACCCTTAGAGGAGGTAAGCGCACAGGTACACTGCTCGAACGGCCACAGGAACCATATGGTCATGGAGGCAAACCACCATGAGCTAAGAACATTTTGCTTCTTGACTAGCTGAGGATAAGATGCAGCCCTTTCTTTAGTCCCCTGAAATGCTAGGGGTGGCAGGCTAACACTCAGAATTACAGTGACTCTTCTAAAGAAACCAGATGTACCTCTCGGCTCCTTGGGTGCGCCAAAGCCCACAGATATGATGCCCGATAGAGGTTACCTGGAAGTTTCCTGTCTGCGCCCTGGCAGGCACCCTTTAGGTGAGCTGAATGAATGGTGGCTACCGTCTTGCTCTGATAAGCTCCCAGAAATGCGGCTGGGGCTGGCAGAGAGGAGCAAATGCCATGCTCGTTCCACTGCTTGGGGCTTGCTCTACAAAGTTTCTAACATTTGCATTTTTTTCCCAACTAGATACAATTTGGGGTTTACAGTCTTTCTCTTCTTCCTGTCTTGTCTTCCAAGACAAAGAGCAGTGGCTGATTCAGATCAATTCTCAACTGAGTTCAACACAGATGATTCAGGCAGCGCCTCTGCCTGGCCCTGTGCCTGTGGGCAGGAGATAAGGTTGGGAAGATGTGGGTCCCTCCTGATTCTGGCCTTTTCTCTCTAAAATCACCGATCACAAACATCAGATTAATGTTCCTAAAATGCCACATCTCTTTACTCAAAGGCATTCACTGTCTTTCACTGCCTATGTGATAAAGCCCAATAAAGCCCAAATTCTTTAAGTTGGCACGTTGAGTCGTCACCCACACATCTGATTGTATCTCCCGTAGCCCTTGGCCACGCTGAGCCCATGTGTCGTGAGCATTCTTATCTTTATGATTTTGCTGGTTTGTTTTCTTTTTTTAAATCTCTCGCTTCAATATCCCTTTTCCTCCTTTCAACTCAGGAGTGTCTACCTACCCCCTCAGTCTGCCCCCAAGGTATGTATCCCCGAAACTGTGTGCATAATATGTGACTCTGCACCCCTGTCCTGGTGAGCAACTGACCCAAAATGGGTTGACCAGATGCAGAATTTACAATTAGGGACATTGGTAGGTCAGATGTTTAACTGAGGAGATGTAAACTCAGGTGTGGGGAGGCACCCATAGTCTGCCACATGCAGGCGGACTAGTTCCAGAAGTCTGCAGAAAAAGAGAAGAATGCGTCAGACACACACGGCCCTGTTGGGCAGGTGAGAGGTGCCATCTTGGTGGAGGACGCGATGCTATGTAGAAGGGAGGAGGGACGATAGCACCAACAGATCCACGCAGGTGCACATGATGGTATCTGTGGGACATGCAGATGGCGACGTCCACGGGCAGTTCTGACAACATCAGTAGCAGATTAAAAGCAAAATAGTTTAACCTTCTCACCTCAACCAGTTTCTTTTTTTTGGTGATGTTGTTCTTCTGGAGTTTCTCAGGCTGGGGAGCTGCTCGGCTAACAGGCGGCCTGGAACAGAGAGCGGCCAGGGAAGCAGAGTGTTGAACAGTGGCTGTGGCAGAGGCTGCTTGCCCCACAGGCCCCTCCGCCTGGGTTTGCTCTGTCCTGCCCTCCTCCCCATTCCCCACCCCCTGCAAAAGTAGCTGCTGACACTAACGGCCCCACGAGATGGGCCAGGATTCACAGACACTGAGCTGGGCTTCCCGGCACCTCAGGTGCCATAGTCAGGGTCAGCCCCTCCTCCCTGTACTTAGCTTATCCTGGGAGCAGGAAGCACATGAGCCAGAGGGCTTGTTTTAAAACAAGGAGGAGCCTAAGCTCAAGAAGGAAGAGGCCACACTTCCTGAACTCACTGGCCATTTTTCAGACAGGGATGTGCCAATGTTATTCAGAATTAGGTTGTCCAAGATCACAGGGTGGTGGGAAGCCAGACTTACAAGCCTGGCTTTGAAACAGGCCCTCAGGGCCACGTGCCAGGTGCCCAGGTTGGCCTTGCTACACAAAAGGGCAAGAAGGCAGCGGAGGGATAGAAGACAAAGAACTCTGCCTCCCACTCTGCCCTGTACCTCAGGGCAACCATCTATGTTAAGCTGCTCCTGTCATACCAAAGGTTGCTTTTTCTTTCTCAGTTTTGGGGATTTGGGCCTGCAAATTTAGCTGAGATTTTGTAATACATAAGCTCTAACGGACTCCCATATGAGTAGGCCGATTCTTATGATGTGGGGTTCCCTACCATCAGACTTCTCAATGTTTATGAAACCAGGGATGGGGGAAACCTGCTCCAGCTCCCACTGCATGTTCCAAATTCATTAGTTATTGCTGTTGGGATATGCAAAGAGAAAGGATTACCTTGATCCCCTTGTAAGCAGCAAACAAAGCCAAGTGAGAAACTTAGTACAGTTTAGAGCAGCATTAGCAACCACCTCAGTCATGCACAAGCATTTTCCAAGTGAACAGACATTCCTGTGTGGCACAAACCATGCTTCCCCAGCATGCCAGCAAAGAACTAAAACAGAAAGGAAAGAGTGCACCAGTCTACAAATTCAGAAAGCTCATACCCTGGCGTCTCTGGGCAAACTCTGCACTAAAGCGCCTACAGAATAGGGAGAAAAAAGGAAGCCTTGTCAATGCTTCCCGCACACTCTCTGTGACTTTACGAATGCGCCTGGGGACTCTGCTTATTTTAGAGTGTGCTGGGGAGAAACTCGTCAGAAAAACAATGACATCCTACTGGATGTTGTTGGGAATTATACACAATGAGTGCTTTGTCTCCACATCAACTTCAACTCATAATTTAACCTAATAATTCCTAGTGTTTCTTGGTAGGTCAGTTTGCCTGCTGGAACAGCTTGCAGGTTTTTTTTTTCTTTGCAGGGGAAAACAAGGTACCTTTATTTTCTCAGAAACTCTTCAATCAAAACACGTTATGTAATCATAAGTGATAATTGGACCAAATGGTATTATAATCACCACCGAAGAATGGGTAGAGAGCACATCTCTGCAAAATGACACCCCCGGCTGACATCATCGCTACCAAATTGAGCAAAATTGGAAGGCTGGGGGCATGCCAGTTCGCACAATTAGACACTTCCTTCGCATTAATTACTGCTTCCCAGGACATCTGCTCTTTCTTCTGTTTTAGTGGGGCTTTCAAATGAAATCCATGGGTTTCTTCTTTCACCTAAGAATGTTTAAGTGTATGACAAAAGCAAGCCAGGGTCTGTGATAAGAGCAAGAGGACACTAGGAACTATAGCATGGTTCATAAGGCATATTTTGAGATTAAACACAGGGCTCGTCTTCAGGGGACACACAGGTTGTATAATATTTAATATATTATACAGTGTATGTAGAGTATGCGTACAAGCACAAACACCATGTATTTATATATACATGACACTGTATATATACACACAGGCAATCTGATGCTTTTTTCACCTTGATTTTCAATAAAAAAATAACTGAAAAGTAAAGCAATCTCAGAATGTTTTTTATTTCACAAGCATATGTTTACAGCTGTACTGCTTCAAAACTGAAGATGAGGGGAGCAAGGGGAAGAAACCTGCATTGTGGCAAAGTGAGCGGATTTTAAGTATTGACCCTTCGCGGTTGTGGGTTCTGCATGAACACTTAGTACCGGATGTTCACCGAACACTTGTGCTTTTCTCCAAAGTGGTGTGCATACTTACTTGACAATTCCCTGCCTCCAAAGGAAAGCAAGTTAAAACACAATACAAGTATTAAAGGCTTCTTTCCAGGCATCTATAAACAGTGTTCATAACATCAGGTGTGGGAGGAACTGCCAAAAATTTCAAACACAGCCAAACGCTGGAGGTTTAACATTTTTCAGTGGATCTAAATCCTTCCAGATTCAGATTCCACTGAAAATGTGACTCTGAAAAGCTTTGCCGAGGTGGGAACAAGTGGAGGCCATGAGGACACTCACTCGCTTTTCAGCCCAATAAACTCTCTATAGTTAGTTGTCCCCAGTGGGCACAGGGCGGGAGAGTGAGGAAGACAGTGAGTGTGGTTGGAGCTGGCAGGGAGACCCAGCAGGGGTAAGAGCTGGGAGGGCAGGAAGGTCAGTAAGGTGGGAGGAGCAGAGACACAAAGGGGCCTGGTGGGGCAAGCAGGGCTTTGGAGTGATTCAGGGACACAAAGGAGAAGGAGAGCTTCCATTGGGCAAGAAATTTAAGGAGGATCCTGGCAAGAGAGCAAGCAAACGAGATAATCAGGAGGGTGGGCAGTGGACAGGCCTGGGCTCTGGCACAACAGAAGCCTGGTAGGGAAGAGAGAATAAAGGCAGAAAGCCCAAGGAGAGGCCTGTGAACTTAAGCATGTGGCTTGTGTTGAGAAACAAGGCAAACCTGTTCCAGTGCCCATGGGAGGAGTCACAACCTTGTCCCCCTACTTCCCCTGTGGAAGCAGGTAGCATATTCTGTGGGCAGGGCAGGACCAGAAGAAGGTCCATCCCTGCTGAAACCCCACTGTTCAGCAGCTGGGCTGCTGAAGAAAAAGCTTAGACTCAACTGAAGATGTGGGGAGGGTTACCCTGACACAGGCTCTCTCCCTGCCAAGGCCCCCAAGGATGTCCAATGCCTGGGTATCTGCCCATCCTTGTCCCCTCCCCACAAGGTGCTGGGCTGGCAGAGTAAGGGGTGGAGCAGAACACACGATGACTCAAGATGTGTAGGAAGGGTCAGGGCCAAGGCTCTCAGGGAAGCTTCTGAAACAACGAAGGAAGTTATGAGAGTCAATTGCGACACAAGGTAAATGCAACGTGAGAGCCAACTGGGGTTGGGGGGCGGGTAAGGCTTGGAGAGCTGGTGAGAAAGTCATTCCAAGCAGTTTCTATAAAGAGGGGTGTGGGTGAACTCAGTTCCACTTGGCTAAGAAATGCAAGTTTGAAATAGTTTTCAGTAGTGTTAGTCAGACGTTCAAAGTGTCCTTGGAAGAAACATAGCTTTCTTCAGATTGCAAAGTGTGCTATAAAATGTTCCAAGAGTTTTCAAAACGTCTAGGGAAACCAGCTACCCTTGATCTTGGTCTTAGGTGGGAACCAGTATGTGATCTGAGCCTGTGTTAGAACTGTCCTCCAACAAGATCTATCACTCCATGGATGGACTTCGGTGAACCCCAATACTCATACAAAGTTGTGTTTGCACATGTACATTTTCCTGAGGAAAGGAGGCACATTTCAATTAGATTTTCAAAGATGTCTGTGACTTGAGAGAGAGATTAACAATCACTGCACTAGTATAAACTCCAGGTTTAGGGAATGTCCCAAAGCCATGGGTCTCTCTGTTATCAAGATGAAGGATGCTGGATTCTGTTAACTGTATTCCTAGTCCTTCCAAAACTATGTACAGAGATGCTCAGTGGTGAAGCAGAGCTGAGGGAAAGGCATCAAGGCAGGAGAACCACAGGATGCCCTGAAAGACACCAACCATCTTGCAAATGCTTGACTGAAGCCTCTAACACAGCCTTTTTGTTTTTAAAATGGGGGATATAATCGTAGACTTGGAAATTTTAGGTGAATATAAAATTATCTGGGTGAAAGACTGAGGGCATAAAGGATGGAGTGGCAGCAACTAAGAGTGAAGGTGGGCAAGAGGATGTCACTGCAGTCATCCAAGGGAGGAATGAAGAGCTAGCGCAGTGGTTGTGGAGAAGGAAACGAGAATATTTAAAGAAATATTGGTGAAATAGACGTCACAGCATTTTGTAATTGATTGTCTTTAGGGATGAAGTAGGAAAAGCAAACCAGTGCAATACCAGTTTTCTGGCTCAGATGTCTAGGTGGATGGGATGCCATCAACCAAGGCAGAAGCAGGTGGTTTGCAAGGGAAGATGATGAGTTCGGTTTTGGCATGTCAAGCTTTGGACATCTGTGAGACAGCTGTACCAGTTAGAAGTTTAGCTGAGAGGCGGGAGTCAGAGATGTGGGAATCACCAGCCAATAGGTGGGATGTATGAGCTCAACCTGGGAGAGGCCACAGGTGAGATCCCGAGGACCAATGGCATGGGAGGGGCTGGAGGAGCAAGCAGAGGGGAGTACATTGAGGAGAGAGGTAAAAGGAGGGCCAGGAGAGGTTGTTTCAAAAAGGTGAGTGACAGAATGTCTATAACTGCGTTGTCCAATACGGTAGCCACTGTCACATGTGGCCATTAAGCACTTGAATTGTGGCTAGCGCTACAACTGTAAAATACACACCAGATTTTGAAGACCTAGTAAAAATAATTTTTTTGAGAATGTAAAATAACTCAATAATTATATTAATTACATGTTGAAATGATAATATTTTAAATATATTAGGTTAAATAAGAATATGTAATTAAAATTAATTTCACACAAAATTAATTTCATTTCTCTTAACTTTTAATGTGGCTACTAGAAAAACCACACATGTGGCTCCCATTATATCAATATTTCTATTGGACAATGCTACACTGGAAGAAACAAATTCTTTCAGCATGACGACGACAGAGGACAGTGGATGGACTGGGAAGTTAGAAAGCCGCATGTCAACAGAATGGCAGGGACAGAAGACAGGCGCCATGGGCTACAGAGAGAAGGAACGACTGTGTGAAGCCTGAATGAAAAGGGAAAAGGGAGGGAATTTGTAAGTGTGTAAGATCATTGGATTTTTTATTTTTCTTATGAAGAGAGTTGGATGGGGAAGGGAAAGACTGGAGTGTGTTTCTTGGCAGAGGACATGGATCCCGCTGAGGGGGGCGACACAGGAGACAGCAGAGAGAGTTGATGGAGAGCACAGATGGACAGGAGGCAGGGTCCAAGTGCCAGCTGAGGGACCCAGGGATTCCCCCTTCCTCTGAGAAGAGAAGAAAGGAAGTGAATGGTTTATGGGGGTGAAGGATGAGAAGACAGAGGAGAGAGAAAGAAGTGCCAAGATGGGGTTCATGCCCAGTGGCGTCTGCTTTCTCAGTGGGAGGAGAGAAAAGCCACCTGCCAAGAGTGGAGGGGCAGGAGGTTGAGGAGGGGGCAAAACCTGGCTGACTGCAGAGAAGCAGCAGAGGGAACCACCCAAAGAGGAGAACGGGAAGAGGCAGCGGTGTAGAGGGCGGAGCATAGCTGGCAATGTGGCCGCTCCGTGGCAGTCTGCACTGGCGCAGGATTTTCTAGTGGCGGTGGGTGGGGGGGGGAGGGAATTGGGCTGTAGCAGAAATACAGGGGCAAAGGCCCAAGAGAACTGGGAGAGTGGCATTCGGGCAAGCAGAAAAGTGAGGCCAGGAAGGGGCTGATGACTGTAGGGAAAAAATAAAGGTATCTAGGCACTGGATGTCTTAACGAGGAGGAAGGTGAGGTGTGCCAGGAATGAGAAATACAGAGGAAAGAAGGGTAAATCGCACAGGGACAGAGACATTCCAGGTGATAGCATTCACTTTCAATTCCTTTCACCCATGGCATGGTGGGAGCTGGGGTTGACCAGCTAACTGTGACCCTGACTGCTCAGAGACAGGAAGTGGATATAGGATAGGAACAAGGAAGGCAGGAAGATGGCAGAGCACGGTGAACTTCAAGGAGTGGGATGAAGAGTATGTCGGTGTCCTTTAAACACCCACAAGAGCACCCGTCCTCCACCCCTGACAGCCACTGACATTCCAGGGGGCATGATCTGCGCACCTGAACCACCACTTCTGCAAATGCCTCCCCAGTCACCCAACCAGACACACGACAGAGGGCGGGCAAACGCCCCTGGGACCATCCACTCCCTCCAAATGGAGGGTCTGCGAGATGTTCAGAGACTTGGCTAAAATAACCAGACCCAACTCTTGCCATGGTTTAAGATGTTCTCTTTTGATAGAAAAGTGCTTACCTATTTTTGATGTGTTCTTTTATCTCCACAAGTGAGTAGGTTTGATGCAATGATTATACTGTAGGAGTGTGATTTCCTAGGCATATATTCTTTTTTTAAAAAAAATCACCCTGTAACACACTTTACCTCTGGATTTTTAAGCCCTGGCCACACTTTGTGATAAATGGCATACAAACTATTCTGTAACGAATGGCAGGTTTAATTCCTAAAATTATTAGTTATATAGAAGTCATTGTTGTGCTACAAGCCAATATAGAAAATCAAGGGGTTTGAATAAGGATAGTCATTTATGAAAGTAGCATTCAATTCACTTAAAAAAAAAAATCAACTAATGATTCAGCTCTTGGTGGAGTTACCTAAACAATAGGCTTTTCAAATGACTAATTTCCAGCATTTCAGGATTTAATACATATTGTAATTTCAATTCCTTTCACCTTCAAAAAGAACCAGGGAACCGCTATTTTCTACCTGCTCAGAGCAGTTCAGATTGCTGGACTCTTGGAGAATTCAGGGGTGGAATGAAAGAGAATTTAGTTCAAAGAGAAAGTCCCTGGAGCAGCAGGAGGGCTCCCCACTCCATTTACAGTACATGGGCACCGTCTCTCTCCTGTGATGAGGCCTGAGCTTAGCTTATACACAAGACAGACACAACCACAGGTCTCTGGCACTCATTCTTAGGCTCTTTAAGGTCGCTCCATCCTTATAAATGGGATGGAAATGTAGAATTAAAGGCCCCCCCCCATTTATTGGACTAAGCTTCAAGACAGGATTTGGCAGTTTTAATCGCTCTCAGTAAGGTAAATTCAGCAGCACTTGCTTAGCATGGTTGTCAGTTCTTAGCAACTCTAACAATACAAGCTCACAAAGCAGCTATTGATCAGTGATGACAAAGGGCCTCTGTCGTGGGCAGGGGCTGCAGAGCTGTTTATTTGCCGTTGACATCACCATGAGGGGGAGCTCAGTCCCACTTCATCATGCTCATTGCCTCAGGCAAGTCTGAAATTCCCACACATTCCCTGATTAAATTAGGCGTTTTTAAAAAATTGGGGGCAGCTTCCGCCTATGAGTGACTAGCTAGAAGAGAGGATTTTGAATGCTCCCAGAACAAAGAAAGGGTAAATGTTTGACATGACGGACATGCTAATTGCCCTGATTTGATCAGTATACATTGTATGCATGGAAACTCAGTATGCATCCCATGAACATGTACAATTATTATGTATCCATTAAAAAATTAAAAATATAAATTTTTACAAATTGGGGGCAAGTTCTCCCAGCAGAGTTTTGTCTCTAAACATAGCCTAAAAGATTAGATGAAAAACTAGGACTGCCTGTATATTGTGGTTTGATTTAAACTCAAAGAAATCTGTCTAAATCTTTCCAATTTTTTTCACTTTGTCACTTAGGAGCGTGTTGTTTCATCGTAAACCTGCTAACAAAGAAGCTCTGAATGTACGATAGGTCCGACGGCCAGAATAGCACAGAATTCTCTCTCAGTTCCTTTCACTTGGGGTTATTTAAATAGATTTAAACCAAACAATTCCAAATTTCACTTCTTAATGGACAGATGCTAAGAAGATATAAATCATTTAACTAAGAACAGTCCCATGGCCAGTTGGGTCATCCTTGGATTCTAGGTGGGTCACACCATTTCCACAAAGACCCCATCCACATATGCTCATAAAATGAAGATAAAAGTGGCTGCTGACAAAGAACAGACTTGCAGAACATTTTGAGGACATATTAATTGATTTAAACATTAAAAGAAGCAGGCTATGTAAATTCCTCCACTCATCTACTCTTTCAAAAAGTATTTGTTCACTCCATACTATGTGCAAGGCACTATGTTCTGACAGTCGGGGAACTGAGTCTCATAGACAAAGCTCATGGTCCAGTGGAACTTTATCTTGATGCCACGGACTGGTATATTAAGGAACCAAGAAAGGAGGTTGTTAATTTGGGGCTGAAACAAAAAACTATTAATAAAACCAACAAAAACCTCGTAACATTTCTTTGTAAATCCATAGTGTACAGTTTTCTTTATAGGACTTTCCTTTTGCTTAAGTTAATAAGCCTATTCAAATCGACTCAGAAAGGATGTGAGACTGCAGTAGAAGGTAAGTCTTAGGGCCTTACCCATTCAGCCACAAGCACAGTTTATGAAAGTTTTTGGAAAACTCCAATGCTAGGGTGGAATTTTGAGGTCATTTGGTGTGAGCACCCGTCAGTTCACAGATGAGTATACCACCATTTATAAAAGGCTTAGAAACCGCTTCTAATTTTGGTTTGGTAAGAGTTCCTTGGTTTCCTTAGGAACATATGCCATAGACTGACAGTGAATATACTCCATAAGGACTAAAATATTAATGCGGAATATTCACAGATTCCTTCTTTATAATCCTCTGCTAAGAATAACTCTGGCACTGCCACCTTGTGTTCCCTCATGCTGGGCAGCTGAGATGGATGGAGAGTGAAGTTGCTTTTGTGGTAGGAGGCGGCGTGTGCAAGAAAAATGGCTCCTTTCCCCTCTCCTCATCATGGAGGATTGGGATAGGGATTCCCAATGGGACACTCCCCCATACAAGTCTGGGGGTGTCCAAACCCCACTAAACCAGGGTGACCATCCCTTATGTGAAAGCTGTCAGCCCCTGCTATTGCTGCGGAGTGGAAGGGGACAGAGAGAAGTGGCAAAGCCCAGGCCACTGGATGGAGACTGTAACCTGAGGGCTAGGGGGAGGCAGTTGCTTAGAGGCAGGAATTTTCAAGTTGAATTATGGATTTTAAAGACAAAGTATCAACAAGATCTCAGACTTTGATATCTAATCCACAGGCATCAGTGTCTGAAAATGAACCTAAATCTTGTTAAATTGTTAAGGAATTTATTTATTTATTCAATAATATTTACTGAGTGCCAGCATGTTCTCAATTTTAGAGATAAAGCAGTGTATAAAACAGAAATTTTCCTTGCACAGAGTTGACATCCTTCTTGAGGGAGGAGGGCTTTATGAGTAACCCCAAATCTAATAAATAACAAGGGACTGCATTGTTCAATTCTTAAGGCCATTGCCAGGCCTCCAACCAACAAAAATGACATAATAAAGAGATGAAAACGTGAAGCCCTCAGAAATATCATTCTCCCCAAAACCAACCTCAGACTTAGCAAGACAGAAAAGGGACAAAGATGATCTTCTCAGATCTTCTGGCAGCTGCAGCCAGAGGATGACCAAGGAATCCACGACGCTGTGTTAGACAGAAACTCAGACAGCCTGAAGTCTGGGCCTGCTGAGGCCTGATTCTCTGTGGGTCATTTTCTCTAATCTCATGATAGACATATTGAAGTGTGCTAGAATTGTTTTGTAGTAGTTACTTATATTTCCTGAGCTGGTTGGCATGTACTCAGACACTCCTAAACATTTAGTGTGTATTTCAGGAGGTGATAGAAGGTAGAAAGGTAAAATAAAACCTCGGGAAAATAGTAAAGAAGCTTCTTGTGCTGGGAAAAATCCTAATTAGCATGGATATGTCCCACTGGGGCACACCGGGGACTTGGGAAGTCATAACAGTGCCAGAGGAAATGCCGTTAGCTCCTGCCTTAGGTAACCATATCTATGGCTCTCTACAGACTCTAAAATCATAAGACACTTTTCCTAACTTTTATATTACCACCTATCTGTCATTCATATCATTCTCATCACGGTCCCATGTGAGAACTAAGAAGACTGGTGTGTCAGAAGTGGGATTAACATAAAGGACGTCATCCAGCCCTTCCCACACTGCAGCTGGCCACCTGAGAGGGAAACATTGAATCCTTTTGAGCTTTTAGAGAGAAGAGGAAATCCAAGGGGAGCTGAGTTTTGCTTTGATTCTCATTGAGCCAATTCTTCTGGCAGAAGTCAGAGATTCTGGAACTTAAAACACAAAGGGAATTGAAAGGCGCCAAATGCTTCAAATGTTAGAGAGGTAACAGTAATAGAGTTGATATAAAACCTTGTCATTAACTGACTTTTGCTTTAAGAACTCAGTCTCCAGCCCAGATGGAGACTGATTTAAAGTTAAAAATTTTAACTGTGAGGATTTCTACTTTTAAATATGTGTACTGTTTCCCCTTACAGGTATAGCTGAATCTTGAAACTGTGTCATTTAGGGAAAAAAAAGAAAGATGTCATTAAGAGGACAGAAATTTTTAAATGATTTTCTTATTGTATTACGGATCTACTCTCTGGAAAACAATGTTTATCAATCAAGCTTTGTACGTTAATTAAAGTACATAAAAATAATGTTTCTTGAAATAAAAAACTTTTTCAGAAGATGGTTGTACACATCACTTACCCAGGTAAAACAGCTGAATATCTGGACTAAATATATCTAATAAATTTGTGACTAAAACTATAACTATCATAATTTACCCATAATTCAGAAGTACATTAAACTGGAGCTAAGACAATACAACTTAAGTGTTAAAAACTAACGTTTCTACTTCAGACTTTTTTTTTTTTTTTAAAGGGATTGATGACCTTCCCAGCCTGAGATAAGCAAGGCCTTTCTGAAGATTAAAAAAAAATATGCTTTAGGTTAGTTTGGGATTTTGATTTGTGGCCATAAGAAGACAAGGAGTGGTTAGTCGAACCTCTCCTTTTAGTAATAGATGAAAAATGCTATAATAAGTAAAATACCATTAGAAACTGAAAGTCTTAAGTCCCACATTGTTTTATTCATCCCTGGATAGGGAGCCAAAGCTTGCGAGCCTTAGCACTTGTTAATAAAGGAACTTAACTGACTCAGGTCACTGAGAACACAATCCCCAAGCTAATTATCGTACACACTTAGAAAAATAAAACTTAGTGAATTTTATGTGCCAGTTTCCATAATAATAGTTCAATTTGTATTTATCCTTTATCTTGTCATCACAAAGTTAGTTTTCTGTCTGAATGTAGGTTCCAATTGAAAATAGCAAATAAAAATATCCATTATTACCAACCCCCACGTAGATGGTTCCATGAGGAGGAGATGTGGACACCTATGTCTAACAGCAGGGGTTTAAAAATAAATGACTAACCGTGGCCCCACCGGGTACAGCTAGAAAGACTACTGCCTGGTCAGCTCATTTGGATTTCAGTAAAAGACGGTATCCCACACTTGGAGACATAATCAGATACTACCTATAAAATTATCAGGAAGAAAGTAGCTCCATGGACTGCACCAATGGACTCTCTCACCCTTCAACTTGTGACTGGACTCAGCTAAAGGGAGGCACTAGTGGATCAGAGGGTGAGAGGAGAATGTAAGGGGGAATTTATTCCCTCGATATCTCCTCAGGTTGTTTCCCCTTCCCTCCCCAAGTCTCAGCTCCGTAAGGTGACCCTCTTCCTACAGCCGTGTTCTCCACCTCTGCCAACAGCTTCCTGCCCGGGCTCCTTCAGGCCCGGGAGTGATACAGGCTTCCAGCTGTTGCTGTCCCCAGGATGGGCCCTTGTCTGTTAAACCTGCCCACACCTTTGTTACAGTCCCTTAAGGACTCAGTCATGTCTGTTCAGAGTACTCATTCCTGGGACCACAACTGACATGGGCAGTTTGGGCCAAACTTAAAAGGCTTTGGGTATTCCTTTCACTGTCTGCCAATTTTATGAAATTCTATCTAAAGTACTAGATGTCCTATATTTTTTGTATTCTTTGAAGCCAATTTTAGGGAGCATGAGCCAAGAATCAAAACCAGTAAAACAAAAGAAAGAGTCTAAGTTTGGGACAACACTATACAATATAATCTTTAGAAATTTAAAGTTATAAAACAGATGCTCCTGACTCTATAGGGACATAGTCCCATCGTAAGTCCAGGAGCACACTGAACACACACTGCTTGTGCTCCATTGCAAAGTAAAAATATTGTTTAAGTCAAACCATCATTAAATTGGGGACCATCTGTATATAACATGGTATATCAAAGACAGCAAAACCAAAAACAACCCTATTGAAACTATTTTTAAAAATAATTTAAAAATACCAACATAATCTTATGACTTTAAAAAAATAGAGTAATTTTTTTTTCTATTTTGGGTGTACAATAATTTAAGCAACCTATAGTAGTTACGGGGAACACACCAATGTGTACTCATAGAGCCCAGATGCCATTCTTGGGAAAGGAAAACTGAAGATGCGTGTGGGATCTCTTATCAAAAAACAAGGGCGATTTCAGAGGTACACGGTGGTACTATAAAAAAGATAACACACACCAACACAAAGGAAGGCCTGCTAAAGACCAAATAGGAACAATTTAAACATGAAATGATGACAATAACTATTAAGATCTGTTGAACCTAAAAAAGGTTATATCACAAATAATATAAACTATGCTTTAAAAAAGGAATATCTACCAATAATAAATTAGCAGGTGCTCAGTTCACTAAAAAATAAAAGTAGAAAGAATGACAAATGATTTAATTGACTTTAAAAAATAATTTGTTGAATTGTAATACTACCTCCCCTTTAGAATTCAAGTAGTTACCAGTCTGAGATGTAAAAAAAAAAATGTTTTTCTTTCTAAGTTGACTACAAGATGCCAGATCTTAGGCCAGAGGATTAAATGATAAAGTGAGATTTAGACTGACCTGAAATGTGGGCCTCCTGGGAGATGTCGCTAAAAGTTGACCTTGCCTTCCCCCAGTCTGACGGCCTGGGTCTGACGGCACTGGTCGTCTGCACCTGGGGGCAGCCAGGCCCTGAGCCAGTCTCCCAAAGAGTCAGGGAGGAGTTCACAAGCAGATGGGAGGATACAGGATTTCCCATGAGAATGACAAAACAGGGGCATCATTTACATGCCAGTAGGAATTTGGGAAGCTGTACCTCTAAGAGAATATTGCTTTACTTCCTACTTAATGGTTTCGTTTCATATGCATCTATCTTTTGTTAGAACAAAGTCTTTACTCCTGACTGTTGGCATCTCCAACGTCGTTATCATCGCCTAGTCGTGCAAAACACGCACATGGGTGTGACAGGAATCCTTGATTGTCCTGTCTGGCTGAGGATGATATGGCAGGGACCAGGGACCACTGTGTGTTGTGTCTGATTCTTCCTCCTTCAAAATAGTAGTTCAAAAAAAGTTATCCTCCCTGTCTTCTCTCCACCACTGTCCATTTGGCATGTTAAGGTGGTTAATGTCATCATTAGCCGCAGGACCGCGAGGGGCTTTATCTGGACCTGGATGAGACAACTTCACGATACTCTGAGGTCCTGGATGTGGGGCTAGATGTATAATAGCTCCTGGCTGAGACTTTGGGAAGGTTGTAACTGCATTTTTAATCATATATGGGATAGTTTAAAATGAGGGCATTTTAAGAACGTATGTATGATAAGAAAAGGGTGGAGTGTAGTAGACGTTTGTTGTTTAGGGTCCATCCAGAAATCAACCACTCTAATTTTGTTAACAGCTCTGGATTTGGGGCTCTGGTGGAGGTGACTGCATTGCTAGTCTGTAGGCGGCAGGTGACTATTCACTTAGGAATAGTCCATCAAAGGCTTTTTCCCCCCCCAGGCCATGGTGATTAGTTCAAAGGTAGTCACATGACCCACCAGAGCCAACAGCACATCATAAGACATTTGTGGGGACTTGCGAATCAGAGGCTGTTCTTTCCTGCTTATCTTGAATTGCAGAGACCATAAGGTCTAGACACCGCAGTCATTTTGCTACTTGAAAAACTGCGATAACCCAGACGAAGCAGAACTGAGGTATGGAGACAAAAACAATCCTGGCAGCAAGATTTGCGTTCTCTCATCACGTGACACCAGACGTTTCCCTTATCCCTGGATTTTTAGGAGGATGAGTAAATAAATTCCCTTTTGCTTAGGCCATTTGGGGTTGGGTGACTGCCCCTTGAAAAGCCCTATGTTATACAGCAAAAAACAATTTATAAACTATGTGTGGCCTTGGTAATGAGGTAAAAGGAAATTCTTAACCTTACAGTAATTTGGTACTGAGCAAACATTTTAGTCACCTGATGAGTTTGGGAGAAGAACTGTTTTTACTGAAGTCAGAATACAGGATTTGAGTACCATCCCTTGTGCTGTGATGACATAAGCATTTTGTACCTTAAATTGCTAAAACTATACTCCCCCCCCCTTTTTCTTTTTTCAAAAGGAAGCTTCCTGACATTTTGAATATTATATAATTTAAGTTTGCGACGGACAATATAGCCATTGCCTTATGAGAAAACGTGGCAAAGCAGGAGCTGAGCTAAAGTCGAGAGCCAGGGGTGTGTCAGGTTGGAGCTAGGAGCTTGGGAGGGAGGGGATGTTTGGAAAGATTCCTCTAGACCAGAACTGGCTTCAAGTCAGCTGGGGATGAGGAGAGCAGTGGCCAGATGAGGTCTGAACGCCCAGACTCCCCAAGCTGGAAAAGATTTCGCGACTTTCCTCAGCCACGTGCCGCACGTGACAGTCGAGCAGCAAGATCACCCAAGGGTTCGCCCAAGGTCGGGACTGTCCACACAAGTCTAGGTCAGAGGCCAGGCCTTCCCTTGTGCTAGAGCTGAAGTGGCCGGCAAGGACACTCGATAAACACCTTTCAAGGATTACGTATTCGGTGAGTACAGCCCAGGATTCTTTGGAGAGCAATTACTAATTTTTTCTCAGCTTTCTCACTTTTCAAAAGATTAGAACTGAAGATCTTATCACTTCTGAAAAATAAGAACTCTCAATGTATTCGAAATTGTATAAGGAAGCATGATCCAAAGTCTCACAGTTATTTTAAAGCCAAATAATCCAGTCTGAGTAGAAACAATCCATGACTATCTTAAAATTTGGGAATTAGGAATTCGGCTGCTTAAAAGTCATTGATGCATAAAGTGCAGCTGCCTTGAAGGCATTTTTCTCAATAGGACAGATGCTTCTTCATCTCACGGTTTCTATCCATTTTTAGAAGGTGGAGAGGGATTTGCCAGGGGCAGAGCTGCCTGAAACACTGCTGACAGCGAAAACAGGCCCCTGCATGAAGTGGCTGCTCCAAGCTCACATCTCTTTCAGTCCTTGAGTACTTGTCTCCCATTGGTCTTATTGGTGCCTGCTGTGGCCCAAGTGTTTGGAAAGACCACCAAGGAATCTGCAGGTACACACACAGAACAATGAAGGGAAGGTCAAGGAGAGCCCCTGCCTCTTCAATCAGCAGGGCTGGAAGTCAAAGGGAATGTCAGGGGCTGTCAGTTGACAGTCCCTAACATTCCCAGGGAGAAGCTGGCTGCTGCTTGGTTTCATATGGTCCTGATGTTAGCACTTATTTTGTCTCTGCCCCTCTCATATTCCAGGGCATTGGCGTCCACAGGCCCATTTGGTACCCTAACCGAGGACTGAGCTATGCGGCCTGACTTCTGTGCTCCCCTCCAAGGGCTTGGTTCTGCCTCACGTTCCATCACTCATCCTGCTGTATCCCAAGTCCCCTGGATGCCTGCCTTGCCTCGCATTTCTCTCTTCTGTGGTTCAGAAGCTGCCTACAGTCCAATCTCTGAGGTCCAGGCCACCCTAAAATGACTGACCAGGTGCGCAGACTGCTTGTTTTTGCTTCTAATGATGACTGGCCTCCACAGACCCTCCACTAGCTCACCCCTCGCAGTGTGGTCCTGCTCTGCACCCACCAAGCTGCGCAGCTGGTACTGTGCTCTCTGGTTACAGCCCCTTTTGGGGACTGATGCTGTCAAGACTTTGTAAGTTATCAAGGAAGGAGCTCTCTATAGAAAAGGCTTGATTATTCCTCCGGACCCTACACTTACCGTAAAGTTGTTTTCTTCATTACATGTTTTCTTCACTGCATCCTGATGTGAATCATTTTTTAAAATGTCAATAAAGTACTGAAATATCTATCGTATATCTCATAATATTATGAACAGTTTTTTTTGTTAAAAAAAAAAAAACTGGAATCAATCCAGCATATGCCATTAACATATGACAAGTTTCCAATCTGGAGTGATGAAGAAAATGAAGAAGCTTGAAAATTCTAAATTTTAAAACAGAAAATTCTTCTTAGGGTCCTCTCTATCCTCACTCCTCCTACCTTTTTACTAAATTGGGCAGTTTGAGATTTTTATAGACCTGCTCAACGAGATAAGGAGAGGTTTAGATGAACCTTGGTTTAGGTTTGAAATCAGCTGTAGAGTTAGGGCTTTGGTTAGATGACTATATTTCAGTGACTAGTCTAAATCTCAGCATTATACACCACTGGGTTGTAGAAACCAACCAGAAACACTCTTGGAATAATAGCCAAGTCAACTCATTTCATGGTATGTGAAATTGGAAAGGTTGGGTCATTTTTTTTCAAAGGAATGTTTAATTTAGGCCCAATATTTTTAGAGTGGATTATTTAAGTGGGAGGCCTATTCATGCACTTATGCATATGGTTCTTTTTTTCCTTAATTCTAAGAAATAGATCCTTTAAAATTATTTTCTCTTTGTGGCCACTTTAAAGCCATGTTGCAAGCAAAATAAACTATACTTTGCAGGAAAAGTCTCTATAATTTTTTTTTTTTAATCAAAAGAGAACTCTGAACCTTCAATAGCCACATCTAACAGTGATGTCAGAGATGAGGGGAAAATCAGGGTTTTTTTGCATTACTCAATGTTCTTGCCAGTATCACACCCACCATTTACCAAGCTTATTTTAACATCTGGTGCTGAACTGAAGCAGGAGGGGGAAGTTACATTTCATTTCTTTGTATCTTAATCCCCACCTAACAGTAAGAGGTGACAGATCAGACTTATTAATTATAATTAGGCAGAAAGCCACACCAAATGCAAGCAACTTGAATCTCATAAATTATACATCGTGGGAGCAGTGTATTGTAAACACTGAGCCCACCTCAATGTGAAGAGCCCACAGAGAATCTTAAAACATCTTTGACATCCATGAAATTCTCTTCAGATATTAGAGTTTTTAATCAATAATTTATCCTTAGTAAATTAAGTAATTATAGTAATTATGAGTTTTTCTTTTCAGAAATGCTGAAGTGTTTGACAATTCATCTTATCGACACTTAGAACAGCACATCAAAAAGCCTTAAAATACTATGAAGAACCCTCTGTCTACATAGAGCTTCAAGGCAACGAAATCAAATGGGATGGGCCTGGAATTGCCACACTCACCTCAACAAATCTGGGCAGGTGAAGACACAGTAAGAGGAAGTACACCAAGTGACAGAATGTGACATACAGACTCCAGTTAGAGAGGAAGATGATTTCTCACAACTCCACAAGTGCTCCTCCATGACTTGGAAGCCTGCCCTCCCTACCTTGCTAATCGGCGGGCTTTCCCATCAGCCATGACATCAGCACAGCTGCTGGGCTATCCTGGCATCCTCTCTAGGCAACGTAAAGCCTGGTCCCACCAAATGCCACGTTTATTCAAGTCACATTCCATAACCAACTTCTACAAAACGTAACCCATCCTTTACATGTGCTGAGGGTGGTGGGCACTTTTCCCCAGCTTAAGCCTGGGTTCAGGGTAAGACTGTGCTGATTTATAAAAGACTTGCTTAAGGAGCAACTTTGAGGACAAAGAAAATGTCCCCTGGTTTAAATAACTTCCTCGTCATCAAGCATAATGAAAGCAAACAAACCTTGCGACACCATACCTTTCTTCCGCCGAGATTTCTTTCAGCTGCTGGTGTGGCTTGGTGCCTTCCATCTCCCTGATGCTCACCGCGTAGATCTTGGTGGTGTAGTCGATGGCCTTTTCTCTAGCAACATCGCTGTCATAGCCTCAAACGACAGAGAGAGATCGGGGAGCGAGTTGGTCGGCAATGGCTCGGAAGGGGACGTGGCGGGAGGTGCGTGGCAGGTCGGGGCTCACCTCCATCCTCCTCCACGTCGGTGTCTGACTCCTCGCTGTCCACCAGCTTGCTCTCCTGGGTCCCCACAAACTCCCTAGTCCAGATCATCAAGGCCGTGTCGGCGCCGCCCACCGTGAGCAACACGGAGTCGTTGTGCAGCCACCTCACGTTGGTGACGTGTGCGCTGTGCCCCACGTACTTCTTGAATCTTGCGTGCTGTCCCTGTAAAGCAGAAATTGGCGGCTACCCCAACCAGTGTCTCACTGTTCCTCTCTCCAGGCAAGTTCACCCGTGTTATTTTCTAGGGTGGTTTCTACGAGATACAAATGAAACAGCTCATTGAAGCAGCAATTTCCCTACATTTTACCAGAATGGAAGCTCCATGAGGGCAGGGACTTGGCCTGTTTTTCCCCTAAAACAGTATCTGGCTCATAATAGGTACTCAGTAAATATTTTTTGAGGAAATGAGTGAAACATTAGACTACAGGACCTATTTCTAGGTGCCTAGGGAAGGATGAAAAGCTTGTTTCTGTTTCTCTCAAATATCAAATGTGCCATCTCCCCAGGTCTCCAATGGAAATGCCTGATTGTGAGCCTGGCTGACATTTGAGATCAAAAGTGTCTTCCCAGCCTTCCCCCACAGTGGCTTTTGTCCCACAGCACAGACAGTGACAGAAGAGCAAGGGACCTCTTATGATCCCAGGGCCTCAAGTAGGATTTAAAACAAAACGATTTCTGCCACAGATACTGGAAAGCGTTTTTAACATGAGAAACACTCAAAAATCAACTTAACAAAGTCAGCTCCTTTTCAACAAGCATAACTAAATAAAAAACCAAATTTGTTAGTAACCACTAACAGCTTTTCGGAGTGGTGTGCCCAGGCCACTCCACGTCTCCCCCCAGGTAGAGGGTGGAGGCAGAATGTGGGCCAGCTGCCCGCTCCAGGGCCGTCCTGACAGGTGGTGGAAAGCCGGAGCTGGCACCAGAAAGAGCTTCCATTTGTGACTCGTGAAGCTCAGCCTGGCAAAAACAGCCCCAGCGGGCGCCACGTGGAGAGGCAGAGTTTTTCCGTCCTCTCAGCGACTCCCAGGGAATACCTTACACAACACGGGAAGCCATGTGAGCTCTGCGGTCGTGAGAGGGCCATGGCTCCCCACGTGAAAACTTCATTAAATAATTGACAAGGGGGCTTCCAGAGAGTTTGGGACCGGCACACGGGGAACCCCGAAACCAGCACGGACACAGAGCAGGAAACAGACGCAGGGCAGCTCACGACTGAAATGCTCTTGGCCAAGATCTTCCTGTATCTGGCCAACCCCTACCCAACAGCAGGCTGGAACTGCCCACTCCTCAACGAGTACTGAGTCTAGAAAGATCAGTGCAGCAAACAGGCAGGCAGCATTTCCAAGCCACTAGTTTGTGAGTAAACAGGCAGGAGCAAAAGAAGAATTTTTGAGGGACACCCCTGCATGACCATGAGAGGACCAGAAGGCACGGAAAAATGGGACAGTCACAGGGCCTGCAGCCACGTGCACCCGGCAGTCCTTCAGCTGGAAGCAGGAACCTACCCGGCATGTCTACTACAGATGCAAGCTGGTTTCTTTAGTGTGGGAGAAAGTAAAAGAGCTTGAGAGATGTCTCTAGACCCTTACTTATAAGCTGGGAACAGGGTTTCTAGACAGGGTGGAAGAAAGAACCCAAAAAGAAAGGTTCAGGGGAAAACCCATTCTAAGGGATCAGACTCAGGTTGCAGAGGGAAAGAAAGTGACACAGAGGAAGAAACAGAGAGGAAACACTTCTAGGCCACTGAAGCGATTTAACTGGGCTGAGTTTCTTCCAGCAGAGGATGATTCAAGAGTCTTAGAATAGGAAACAAGATCACTGCTCCATGGAAGAACAAGGGAGTTCACAGTTACAGAGGTGCCAGGAACCCAGTTGCTGTCTCAGGAGGAAAAGGCTGGCAGGGGTGTCTGGTGGTTCCCTTTAGGGCCCATGGAGGGAGCCTGCGCAAGACCTGGCACAGCTAGCAAGACCAAGCGCCTTCCTAGGTCCTCGTGCCACATGACATTTCTGCCTACCCATCAGGACTCCCTGCTTCACCAAAGTCCCCTCTTTCAGTGAATCGTGAAAGAATGGATGATAGAGTGAGAAGAATCTGGAATGTGTCTCCCAAGTACTGGTTATTAAAACCGCTTTTAGGTAAGAAATTCGTGAGAATCTATGAGGGTTATGCATCCCCTCCCCACATTCGCATTTCACATACAGTGTCTGTGTCTGTAAAATTTTACATGCACAGCTCTTTCTAAGGGACCATTCTCCAGAGATTTTGACATTCATAGAAGGAAACTTAAAGACATGGAGGGTTTTAAAAATGCAAATGACATCTGGTGGAAGGGCACAGGTTTGGAAGGGAAGGGAAGGGAGGCTACGGGAAGCAGCTGGCCAGCGAGATAGTGTCAAAGGACAGAACTTGGTTTTCTGGTCTGTGGTTTAAGGCAGCAGTCCCCAGCCTTTTGGCACCGGGCACCAGTTTCATGGAAGACAATTTTTCCACAGATGGGGCAGGGAGGGTGGCAGCGGCAGGTAGAGCTCATGCAGTGATGCGAGTGATGGGAGCGGCTGTAAATACAGATGAAGTTTCTGTCACTCCCCTACCGCTCACCTCCTGCTGTGTGGCCTGGTTCCTAAGTATCACGGAAGACAATTTCCATGGATTGGGGTCGGAGGAGCTAAGGTGGTGATGTGCAGCCTGATTCCTAACGGGCGGGGGCTGGAGACTTGTTAAGCAGGGCAGTGCCTTCACTGAGGCTCTGGCAAAGGGTCGAGTCTATCTCACGGAGGCTGGGATAATGTGGCTGTCAGGGAACTAAGGATCTAATTGAGGAGGCTCCAAATTGTAAAACCAAATATTAATAAGGATCATGTCCATCATGGAAAGAAAAATGCCTGGAAGAGATGTCTAGTAACTCATGGAAAAGAAGTATGAGAAAAAGCATCAAGATTTATGTCTGATCTTAGCACCTAATGGAACTGGAATTTTTTTTTTTTTGACAGTCTCACTCTGTCATTCTGGGTAGAGGGCAGTGGCATCATCAGAGCTCACTGAAACCTCAAAGTCCTGGGCTCAAGTGATCCTCCTGCCTCAGACTCCCGAGTAGCTGGACTACAGGCATGAGCCACCAGACCTGGCTAATTTTTTGTGTTTTCAGTAGAGACGGGGTCTCACTCTTGCTCAGGCTGGTCTCCAACTCCTGAGCTCAAGTGATCCTCCTGCCTTGGCCTGCCAGAGTGCTAGGATTACAGCCACCAAGCCTGGCCGGAACTGGAATTTTGGATATGAAGAGAGCTCTGTGGTGGTAATAAGATCTCCCGGGTATCACCAAGAGTAGATGACATGGAGCTCCATGCTAGGATTCAGCAGTGGTATGGTGTATTAGTCTGCTGGGTGGCTTAAACAACAAAGTTATTTCTCACGGTTTTAGAGGCTAGGAAGTTTAAGACTAAGGTGCCAGCCGATTTGTTCCTGATGAGGGCGGCCTCTCTTCCTGGCTTGCAGATGGCTTCCTTCTCAGTGTGTGCTCACACAGCCTTTTCTTAGTGTGTGCAGAGAGAGAGAAGGATCTCTCTGCTGTCTGTTCTTATAAGGACAATAATTCTATCAGATTAGGGCCCTGTCCTTATAAACTCATTTAACCGTAGTTGCTTCTACAAAGGCCCTATCTCCAAATACAGTCACATTGGGGATTAGGGTTTCAACAACAGAATTTGGGGAAGACACAAACATTTAGTTCATAACAGATGGTGAACTTTCATCAACAGAGCCAGAGCAGTTGGAAGAGTGTGACTATAGAGCTGGAAATATTAATCGGCATGGGGTTTATGTATCTGAGAAGGAAAGTGTGCCAGAAAAATCAGATTAGAAAAAAGAGGAAAATGAGAAATGATACCCTCAAAAGAATTCATAATAGTTAGTGGTTTTTCAAATGCTTTTAAGCTATGACGCTATTTCTTCAATCAAACCTGACGCAGTAGAACTCAAGAATAAAAAGATAAACAACTCAATTTAAAATAATGGACCAAAGATTTGTACAGATACTTTATAAACAGCCAATGAACAGAAGAGAAAGTGCTTGGCATCATTATGCATCAGAGAAATATAAATTAAAAACACAGTTAGATAGCACTATCTATTCCCCAGGACAGCTAAATGTCATGTGTCTGACAATATCAAATCTGGGCAACTGGAACTCTCTTACATTTTTAGTGGGAAGGTAAAGTGATACAACAACTTTGGAAAAAGGTCTAGCAGTTTCTTAAAAAGTTAAATATATTTTCCCCCATGACCCAAAAATTTCACTTCTCTATATTTACTTAAGAAAAAAAATATATCCACACAGACTTGTCCAAAAATGTTCCAAGCAGCTTTACTATAACCCCAAACTGTGAAAGTGTGTCTGTCAATAGAAATATGGACAAATAAACTGTTATACCTGTACAGTGGAATTCCACTCAGCTATGGAAATAAGCAGACTGTCATTACACACAACAACGTGGATAAGTCTCAGAAACATCATCTGAGTGAAAGAAGCCAGATACAAAACAGCATTTCATTATTTTATTTATATGAAATTCTTAAACAGGTAAAATTAATCTATGGTGAAAAGACACTCAACAGTTTCACCTGAGGGTGGAGTGGGGGTGGGGACTGACCCAGGAGGCACCTGATGAAGTATCCTGGGTGAAGATAATGTTCTGTATCATGAGTGTACGTATTTGTCAAAGTTCATCAGTTGGGAAACTTAAAATGTGTATATTTTAACTGTAATTAAATTTTACTTAAAAAGTACCATAAACAAATATCAAATTCTAGGTTATGATATATATGTTAAAACATTTAGGGGTAAGTATCCTGATGTCTAAAAATTTACTACCCCCCCCAGCTCTACTGGGAAAAAAGTATAATTGACAAAAATTGCATATATTCAAAGTGTACAACGTGATAATTTGATATATGTATATATTGTGAAATAATTATCACAATCAAGACAATACATCCATCATCACATACAGTTACCATTTTGTGTGTTTGTGTGTAGGGGGGGGCAGGGGTTAAGGACACGTAAGATCTACTCTCTCAGCAAATTCCAAGTTAACAATGTAGTACCATTAACTATAGCTACCATACTGCACATTAGATTCCCAGAACTTATTCATCTTATAACTAAAACCTCATACCCTTTGACCAAGTATTTTCTCCCATTCCATAGGCTGCCTTTTAATTTTGTGGCCTGTTTCCTTTGCTGTGAAGAAGCTTTTAAGTTTGATGTAGTCTTTTTTTTTTTTTTTTAAAGAGATAGGGTATCACTCCGTCACCCCACACTGGAGCACAGTGGCTCAATCATAGATCACTGCAGCCTTGAGCCTTGCTCAAGTGATCCTCCTGCCTCAGTCTCCCAAGTAGCTTGGACTACGGGTGCATATCACCACACCTGGCTAATTTTTAAAAAATATTTTGTAAAGATGGGGATCTCACTATGTTGCCCAGGCTGGTCTTGAACTCCTGGCCTCAAGCCATCCCCCTGCTCTGGCCTCCCAAAGTGCTAGGATTATGGGCATGAGCCACCACACTTGGCCTTCACTTGTTTGTTTTTGTTGCCTGTGCTTTTGGTGTCATATCCAAGAAACCACTGCCAAAACCAATGGCAAGGAGCTTTTTCTCTATGTTTCCTTCTAGGAGTTTTATGGTTTCAGGTCTTACATTTAAGTCTTTAATCCATTCAAGTTAATTTTTGTATATGGTATGAGATAAGGGTCCAATTTTATTCTTTTGCATGTGGATATCCAGTTTTCCTGACACCATTTATTGAAGAAAATGTCTTTTCCCCATTGTGTATTCTTGGTGTCCTCGTCAAAAATTAGTTGACTGTAAATGTGTGGATTTATTTCTGGCCTCTCCATTCTGTTTTATTGGTCTACGTGTCTGTTTTTATGCCAGTACCACACTGTTTTGATTATTATAACTTTATAATATAGTTTGAAATCAGGAAGTGTGACACTTTCAGTTTTGTTCTTTCTCAAGGTTGCTTTGGCTATGTAAGTCTTTTGTGGTTCTCTACAAATCTTAGGGTTGTTTGGTGGTTTTTTCAATTTCTGTGAAAAATGCCATTGGAATTCTGATAGGGATTGCACTGAATCTGTAGATTACTTTGGGTAGTGTAGACATTTTAACAATATTAATTCTTATAATGCATGAACATGGGATATCTTTATTTGTATCTTCTTCAATTTCTTTCATCAATGTCTTATAGTTTTCAATGTACAGATCTTTCACTTCATTTGTTAAATTTATTCCTAAGTGTTTCATCCTTTTTGGTGCTATCGTAAATTGATTTTTTTTTGATAGTTTGTTGTTAGTGTATAGAAATGCAACTAATTTTTATATGTTGGTTTTGTAACCTCCAACTTTACTGAATTTGTTTATTAATTCTAACAGTTTTTTAGTGGAGTCTTTAAGGGCTTTGTACATATAAAATCATGTTGTCAGCAAACAGAGACAATTTTACTTCTTTTCTCATTTGGATGCCTTTTATTTCTTTTTCTTGACAAACTGCTCTGGTTAGGAATTCCAGTACCCTGTTGAATAGAAATGGTGAGAGTGGCCATCCTTGTCTTTTTCCTGATCTTAGAAGAAAAGCATACAGCTTTTCACCATTGAGGATGTTAGCTGTGGGCATGTCTCTTACGGCCTTTATTATGTTGAGGTCCATTCCTTCTACACCTAATTTGAAAGATTTTTGATCATGAAACCATGCTGAATTTTGTCAAACTTTTTTTCTTTTTGTATCTACTGAGGTGATATGATTTTTATTCTTCATCTGTTAATGTGGTGTATCACATTTATTTATTTGCATATGTTGAACTATCCTTTGCATCCTAGGGATAAATCCTACTTGATCATGGTGTCTGATCCTTTTAATATGCTGTTGAATTTGGTTTGATAGTATTTTGTTGAAGATTTTTACACCTATGTTCATCAGGGATACTGGGCTGTAATTTTCTTTTCTTGCAGTGTCCTTATCTGGCTTTGGTATGCGGGTAAAGGTGGTCTCATAAAATGAGTTTGGAGGTGTTCTCTCCTCCTCAATTTTTTGGGAAGAGTTTGGTACATTAATTCTTCTTTAAATGTTTGATAGGATTCACTTGTGAAGCTGTTCAGATTTTCTATTTCTTCATGATTCGGTCTTGATAGGTTGTATGTTTCCAGAAATTTGTTCATTTCTTTTAGGCTATCCAATTTGTTGGTATATAATTATTCATAGTAGTCTCTTATTGTCCTTTGTATTTTTTGCAGTACCAGTTGTAATGTCTCCTCTTTCATTTATAATTTTGAGTTCTTCTTTTTTTGTTAGTCAGCTAAAGGTGTGTCCATTTTGTTTATCTTTTCAAAAAACCAACTCTTAGTTTCCTTATCTTTTCTATTAACTTTGTAGTCTCTATTTCATTAATTTCTGCTCTAATCTTTATTATTTCCTTCCTTCTGCTAACTTAGATCTTACTTTGTTCTTTTCTAGTTCCTTGAAGTATAAAGTTAGGTTATTTGAGATCTTTTTTATTAATTCTATAATTTACTTTGAATTATAGAATCTAGGTTATAGGTTGGTAGGGGTTCACTGTGTCATTCTTTCATCTTATCTGCAGGCTTGAAAAACTTCACAATAAAATCTTGGTAAAAAATCTTACACAGAAGCTCAATGTTTAAAATACAAAATACATAACAACCATTGTTGAAACAGGGATGAGGCCCGGGAGGCCCTTCACTTGGCCCCAGCCTTGCTTCCTGGGTGGCCTCTGAAGCACCTCCCTGGGAGTCTGAGGAACACAGCTTGAAATAACCCACATAGACAGCCCACCTCATCAGGTTGGGAAGGTAGATAATGAATTCCCAGGACTAATAATAAACTCAGCACAGGAACAAGATCCAATAGTACCATGGGGGCTTCAGCTATCTAAGTATCTGCCAAATCCTTGGTCTACTAAAACCAGGGTATCACTAATTTCTTGACTTGTTCTGCTAGCAATTTTTTTAAAAAGTAGAAATAGCAAGGAAAATTGCTACTTAGAATTGAATTCTGATCAAATGAGAAGGGCTGGTAAGTGAAGGAGACGTGATGGATATTGATAGAAGGTAATCAGGTGGCTTTTGATTTGAGATGGACGATGAAGGGAAGAGTTGATATAAGCAGATGTATATTTTAGAAAAGGTACTCAAAATGATAATCTGGCCAGATAGTAAGTAACATAAGAAGAAGAAAAGAGGAAAAGCATCCAAAGTAACCAAAGTGGCTGCAGAAGGAACTGGTGTGTTCGAGTTAAAGCATATAAAGGACAATAGGAATGAATAACCAAGGATAAACACAAAAGTTTCACACTAACCTTTAAATACAGTTTCAGGAATGCTAAAGTCAAAAACTAAGATCACTGAAAAGGATTTTAAAGCTACATTTAGGGACAGAAGCAATGCAGAGAAAAGTTAGGAGCAGTTCTTAGATCAGATGGCTTATGTCAACAGAAAGCAGATTTACTCATTTCCTCTGTCAAAGAGAATGCTCTTCAAACCAGAAAGAGCAGAACAGTGCTCATCTACATGAGCACAGGTAACTTCAAATGTGACCACGGAAATAATGTTGGTACTAGCTGAAGAGTGTAGAAATCAGGAGAGGCAGCATCAAACACAACAAGGTTCCTGTATCCCAAAGGGAAAACAAGTAGACTCTAGCAAATATTGATTCATGAGCTGATGTAATCCCTAGAAAATCCTAGGATGAAATATTACACAGAAGTTCGATAAACACTTGGAAAAGGAAGTAGGGATTACCAGGCAGTAACACAGGTTCACTGTAAACTAACTTCACATCTTTTATCAGTTGGTTTATTAGAAAGAGAGATTAGGGATGACAGAGACATGATCAATCAGGCTTTCAGCAAGACATTTACCAGGCATTTAATGGTATCGTTGGACTAGGCTGTATGATTGTACAGCTAGATTTAAATGTCTGTTAGTAATTGAAGAACTATAAATCTGTGAATTAATAGAATATCATATTCTATGGGGGGTAGGTATGTGGTGTTGGTGTTTGGTTATTCCTGTTTTTGGTTTTTTTTCTTTCTGTGATTTAGAACAATTGCGAAAGCAGGGGATAACATGACGCTGAAAGGAACAGTAAATATTTTGAAAAGGTATTTTAAAAATATTGACAGGATGGAACAATGAAATTAAACAAAACTTTCTGGGTAAAAACAAAATTCTGTACTCAGATTTCTGAAAATCAATTGTGAGTACAGGATGAAAATTTTGAACATGACATATATCATTCAAGTGTGTAATGTGGCAGCCAAAAGAACTGACGCCATTTTAGTTTGAGTTAATACAAATGTAAAATCAAAACCAAGAAGGCAGCAGTCCCGCTGTGCTCTGAGCCGGTCAGATTACATCTGAAGCACTGAATTCAGTTCTAGATGAGACAGTTTAAGAAGGAATTGATAAAACAAAATGTGCTTAAAGGGATGGGGCAGCTGGAAACCGTGGCACACGGGCAATGGCTGAAGGAACTGGAGATGTTAAGCTGGAAACAAATGAGGCTTCAGGGAGTCACGAAGACTGTGAGAGGGCGGGGATGGCTCAGAAGGCAGAACTTTGTCTAAGGAAAAAAGAGTTCAGCTCAACACAGAACAAAACGTTTTAACAATTGGAGCTATTTTAAAAATGAATTGGGCTGCTTCGTGAGGTAGCAAGTACAAGGTAGGAAGGCACCGGTCCGAGATGTGGAAAAGACGACTCTTACTTTATAGTCTGTGAGATGTTAGATTTGATGACTGCTAACGGCCTTTCAAGGAGGAATTCTATGCCATGTGGAGTCCACTTAAATCAGTCACGCAAACATACTGTCGGGGAGTTTTCATATAGCATAAATGATGCTGTAAATAACATTGACTGCTTATGCTTCCAAAATTTAAAAATCTGCTTAGATACAATAGATAGATTAGAAGTTTTTAATGAGACTGAGCAAGTATATATAATAAACATGCAATATTACCTTCACAGGATATGAAAAAAGCTTAACAAAACCAAAGTCATCTCCAGTGGCCAAGAGGGAACAGTCTCTTGTGAGGCTGGCGGCATTCACATCGGTCACGTCGCTGTGTGCTGGCCAGATCCCCTCACAGGTGGGCCCCAGGACACAGGTCCACGTGTCCCATTCTATCTTCTCGATCTGAAAGAGGGGGAAAGAAAATTATATTTTTACACAACATAGTGGGTTTTTGTTTTTTTTAAAGAATTTGTGGCTGAGTAATTCTAAATGATGACTTTGCCAACATCAGGCATGTGTTGAGTGCTGAGGTACATGACTTCTAACTTACATATTTAAAGTGCTGTCTGCATTGTCTTAATAAACCAACACTACAGTCAAACATCCAAATATGTTTCTTTAGATAAAAGGAACATATTAGAACTGTGGAAATCTAACAGTAATAAAGTTTTTTAGTTCTTAACCACACATTTATCATTGCGTACGCAATAAGGTAGGTCAGCACTGACATCTTAGGCTGGACAATTCTTTGTTGTCAGGGGCTGTCCTGTGCATGGCGGGATGTTAAAGCATCCCTGGGCCCACCCACTGGGTGGCAGTAGCACATCCTTGTCCCCAGGCATCGCTGAACGTCCCTGGGGCGCAAAACTGCTCCCAGTTGACAATCATTGAGCTAGTCTGCTCAATGGAGATTGTCATTTAGCAAACTTTTTTTTTTTTAATTATAAGACATAACTTTTTTTTAATGATTGCTTCCTTGGAGGAGAAAAGTAATAAGATTCTACAGCTAGCTTAATAACCTTTATGCTCCAGAGAGACTACCTTAAAAATCTGAAGAGCTGTTCATCTTGTATTGCCATGAATATACATTTTATCCTCTAAAACTGTTTTGTCGGAAATTCATGGCAACTTATATAGGTTAAATCCTGATAAAACTGAGACTTTTCTTTCTTTTAACAACAAACAATAACACAACATATTAGGCTTTTCTGGGGGATTTCTCTCATTTACTTTCATTCAAGATCTGCTAGTACATCTTAGCATTACGGTCCTTTAGGTAAGTACTTTCAAGCACTATTTAGAAAGTATAAAAAATCATTAGAGAACTGTAGCTGACGTTAAAGCCCAGACCTCTCCCTGTGGATGTGGAGACTGCACTCCTTGTTTTTAATGCACTTTGCCTCTGGCTCTGCTGTTTTCTGCTTGCAGTTACTGCTTAACAGGGAAATTACAACATAAAAATACAGCCAAGGTTTTAGTTATAATGCGGCAAGGTGCTCTACATGGTTTAGTCACTTAAATTTCTCATCATTTAACGTTCTGAGTTTCTTTTGTTCACAGGCAGAACTGGAACCAAAAATCTGCATCTGGTCCTGTGAAGTGGGTGCCTCAGGCAGGGCCACACTCCAAGGTGACTCAAGGTGGCTCCGCCAGCAATTACCTCAGTTTTCTGAGGTGGCAGTAGAGTCCCCCAATCCCTAACGACATCCTAACCTGACCTCCACAGGAAGGGAGCCAGGGGACCAGTCCCCGCTGGTTCGGGAAGCAGGCTTTTTGGCCTCTGCCTCCCTCCCGCATTCCGTTTGTGAGACGCTCTTCGTCCACCCCACTCCCTGCGGTGGTGCTGGCTTCGTTGTCCCGGCAGAAAAGGAGAGTCAGCTGGTGTTGCTAACCCTGCATTCGCAGTCACCCCGACAGAACCCCCTTGGCCAGATTGGGACACCGCGCTCGGCAGGGGAAGGCAGAAATTGCACTTAAAGTGAAGCACTAAGAATGATCCCTGTAACCCATAAGACCCAAATGGGTTAAATAAAATTTTTTTAAACTCTGAAGCTTAGAAGGAAGAAGAGTCCGCAAGGGGTCTCTTCCTTAGCACCTCGCCTCAGGCAGATACATCCTTTTCATCATTTTGCAGAGGCGGCCAGCAAAGCCCAGAAGGAGGTCACATCACTTAAGTCACAGCACACTGAGGGCGGGAGTTTGGTGGTGAGCTCCAGAGAGTCTCCCTCCTGATATAGTGTTACTTTCGCTACACCAGGTTGCACTGGATGGATTTTAAATGGACATTTTAATATTTACTATAGTTAACAAGTTTCTGGGTAAACTTTGTATTAGTTTCACCATGATTGTTTCTTTAAAAAAAAAAAAAACTTTTTGAAAATGAGATTTTCCAAGATCCTTCATACTCAGTTGAAGGGCCTGACGATATTGGTGAGCAAAACGACATGCTACCTCTTCAGTGCTCGTAGCAGTGGCACCACCAGGGGGTTAGCCAAGGAGACATTAGCTGAAGGGACGCCCCAGCCAGTATCATCAGGAATCAGCCTCTAGTACTCCAGATGTGCACCACAGAGGGGCAGATTAACTCTCAGAGCAACAGCCTGTCACCATGGGAAGCAGAACGTGAATTTCCTTCTTGTGCATATTCTTTTGCTCATCTGTCCCAAGCTGGCCTCACCCCTCCTCTACCATTTGATGAAATTACACTTCAATCTCATATACTTATTTTGGGGCACTAGGCCAGGAAGGCTATGACCTACACAACTGAAGTGATGTAAAACGATGCTTAAATACACAGGAGAAATCCAAGAGGCCTCAAGGTCTAGGCTGTGGAGTCACACACCGATGCCTCTAGACTGGGATCATAGCTCTGTGATTCTGTTACTGTCATGGAGCCTTAATTTCCTTATCTGTACAATGGGACTGACAACTACTATGTAATGCTGTCATGATGATAAAAATGTAGGTATATAAAGTGCCTGGCATATTTAACAAAATTTCAGTGAATGAATGACAATTAAAAATATCTCTTACTCAAGGCTTTAAAAGTTTCTCCATATAAAAAAGTTGAAATGAGGACTAATAAGAGATAAGTAAATTGAAATTGGGCAGTGAGATCAATTCATCAGTAAATAATTTCCATTAATATGTCATCATCTATAACATATATTTCTTAAGTACTATACATATGCTTCCTTTACAATGAAAATATTATGAATGTACAGGGCTCCAAATGTCTTTGGGAGTACCTTACAATTCTGGGAAAATTTATAACACTGGCAGACTAAAGTTAGAGAGTTTTTCTCTAAGGAAGCAAGCAATATTTCCTTTCATTTTTATTTTTTTTAAGACAGAGTCTGGCTCTGTTGCCTGGGCTAGAGTGCCGTGGCATCAGCCTCGCTCACAGCAACCTCCAACTCCTGGGCTCAAGTGATCCTCCTGCCTCAGCCTCCCAAGTAGGTGAGACTACAGGCGTGTGCCACCACGTCTGGCCAGTTTTTTATATATATATATATATATATATATATATATATATTTTTTTTTTTTTAGCTGTCCAGATCATTTCTTTATATTTTTTAATAGAGATGGGGTCTCGCTCTTGTTCAGGCTGGTCTCAAACTCCTGACCTTGAGTGATCCACCGGCCTCAGCCTCCCAGAGTGCTAGGATTACAGGCGTGAGCCACCACGTCCAGCCTTTTCATTTTATCAAAGGTTACCTAGTAAAAAAACGAGTCAAGTTGTTTCCAAGAACTAAGACAACTTCTTTAGCACTTAATCAGGCAATGACATTTTGGCCATCACAGTTCCTTTCGTGTAGACTCGTCCACAAAGCAACCTAGCTTTCAGAAGAGCTTTGGTTTATGGATTAAAAAAAAAATTTTTTTTTTTTGAGACAGAGTCTCACTCTGTTGTCCTGAGTAGAGTGCAGTGGCCTCATTATAGTTCACTGCAACCTCAAACTCCTGGGCTTAAGTGATCCTCCTGCCTTAGCCTCCCTGTTAGCTGGGACTATAGCCATGTACCATGACACCTGGCTGATTTTTCTATTTTTTTTTTTTTTTAGTAGAGAGGGGGTCTCACTCTTGCTCAGGCTGGTCTTGAACTCCTGAGCTCAAGTAATCCTCCTCCCTTGACCTCCCAGAGTGTTAGGATTACAGGTGTGAACTAGCACACCCGGCCTGGATTCAAAAATTTTATCTAGGCTTTGATTTCAATAATTAAAAAATAACATATGTAGTTAAGGACACGAGGAAATAGGGTTTGATACATTAGAATAGTCAGATTGTGGGTAGTTTTTGTTCCCCAAAATAATTTGTTATTATTGTTGTAGATAATATTATTATTACAAATAAACATTGAGAATGTTTCAAAAATTTATGTTTGTAAAAAGTTTTGCACAAAATGACATGCTGAACTGAAAAGGAACGTGTAGCATCCAAATCGTTGGCTTATTCATTGTCCTCAGGCAGACAAAAATTAAGCAGAGCACCAACTGTACATTGATAGATCAGTGGTATAGTAAATTCATATGTCCTTGGAAATCAGGAAGCCAGATAAAGCAATCAGATTTAAGAGATGATCAAGCTTAAAGGCATACTAAATGTAACCCATATTAGTAGTTAAGACTGATAGGTTTTATTAAAATGCACGTATTAAATCTTCACAAAATATTTTAAAAAATCATTGTGTATCATTTTTTACCTCTGAAGGTCTTATTATGTGCCGTTTGCCTCTTGGAGCTTCAAAAAAAAGTTGTTCTTTGGCACCTGAATTAACTTGCAATAATTTTCCTGTTATGATAGAATGAAACAGACAATTAAACTCTGCCTTTATCTCTTTATTATAAAATGACAAGTATGGCTGCCACTACTTTGACTCATTTTATCTAAGTCTCAAATTGAGTAAAATATGTTGACTTATTCAGAAGGGCATGTAAGAGAATTACATGGCACGATACAAACCCCAAAGCTATGATTATTAGACTATGAATCTCTTAAAATTTGACCTTGGATGTGTTTCAAATAACAGAAGAATCAAGCTTGATGTGTTTTATTCTGTTACACTGAAAATAGCTGGAGTTTTCTAAAGCCTGACAAAAATCAATATTTTCCTTTTTTTCCCAGTTGCTTCCTAGCACATAGAAGAAGTAAAAGCAAACTGCTTTGGCAAGAATTATAGCATTAGAAGTGAGATTCTTGTGAGCATTCACATTTACTTAGGTCTATAAATTCGTCTTTAAAATTTAGAAACAGAATAGACATACAAAACAAATTATAAGCACTCATTCTCTCCCCACCCCACTCTCATCTTATTGAAAATCTGAAAAGAAATCCAAGACTTTCCCCAAACAAAATGGTAAGCAAAAATAGTCTTTCAGTCTGATGTCAAATTGTAATGTTGGATTCATTTTGACTGATGGTGAAAAAGATTAGATTTCCTAATTCTCCTCCTACAGTGGCAACAATTTCTTATGGCTTGAAATTTAAGTAACTCAAGACATATATGTTGTAGCATTTTTCAGCATATTAATTATGGAAAATTTCAAGAACATATGGAAGAATAGTATAAAGGACTCCTATGTGCCCACTGTTCAACTTCAACAATTATTAACCAAACAGGGACAACTGTTTCATGAACCTCTACTGATTCCCTCACCCCAGTTTGATGCAAATTTAAGACATCATAATATTTCATGTGGAAATAATTCAGTATATATATACACACACATAATAACATTTCATTCCCCTCATACCCTTTTTCCCCCATAACTGTGTGTATCTAGTAGCCTTGAAATGTTCTTCTTGGAAAAATAATACCAAAATAAGAACTTTGTGGTTTATATCATGCTCTTTAACATTCAAATAGGTACCACCGAGGTCTGAAATCTAGCTTGGCTAATCTTAAGGAGTTATAGCTTGTATAGACTGTAGGTCTATTTCTGAGTGACTAAAAACAAGGTTCTCTTTTCTTAACTGACAACCTGAATCATTTCTAATTTGGTGAGTTATAACATGGTGATAAGCAAGTTTTGCCTTGACTCTGAGGAGCAAGTGGATCTCCAAATGTGTCCTTTGAAATGGACACGTATCCCTGACTTTATGATTAAATGTACATAAATGAGAAAAGAAAAAAAGAGTTAATTATCTTTGGCTATTTAGCATTATAAGAAAATGAATAATCAAAACTTTTCCAATGAACTAAATATATCTGTGATATATTTGTAGGACCCTCAGGAGTGACTGCACACAACAGAGCATGTGGATAACAGATAAAAGGATTCAGTGAAAACATTTCACTGCAGCTAATTTTAGATGATTTTCGGCCATGAGAGAACACAAAGGACTGCTAATGTTGAATAATCCCAACCACTCACTTTACACCATAGTTTCAAAGATCCTACTTCACTTAAAAAAAAAAGCCCAAAACTATTAAAAATATCTCAGTGAGGTAATTTATGGTTGCCAGAATATTCAAGAATCTGACACAGACACGCACCAGAAGTGCCATGTGCTGTGTGGTGTCACAGACACCTTGTGGGGTACCTACCTAGCCCATGCCCCCCACCAAGGGCTGTACTCTGGGGGCAGACGTTGACCCAGGAGGGGCCAGGTCCAAACTGGGCTGGAATCTGGGAAGCTGAATCAGTGGGTGTCTAGCTGGGATGAGATGTGGATTCTAGAACTGAGTGTTGCATTTTGGGGCAGCTGAGACTAGACCTTGTGCAAATGAGTCAGGGAAAGCTGCTTGTGCAGACAGAGGGGCAAAGGCAGACACGAGAGGCGGAAGAGCAGTCGATGCCAAGACCAGCTGCCTAAGAGTGGGAGCAGAGGAGAAAGGAACTACCTGCTTGGTTTCTGAGCACTTTCTAGCTCATTCCTAAAGCCAATTCCTTGAAAAGTGTTGCTTTCTGCTCTTGGATTCTATGAAATATCTCTACATCTTTCCAAAAAATTCATCCTTTATTATTATTTTAAAATGTAAGCTGGTTTGAGTGGGTTCCTGTTCCTTGCAACCAAGGATGTGAAGGGGGGAGAAAAAATAAACCAGAAACTATTCTTCTATTAGGAAGGTGTAATTATGGGTGTGGTTTTTTCCCCACCAAAATTTTCTTTACTGCTGTTATTACACTTTTTTTTTTAAGCCTAGAGGAAATATTTAGGTCACCACTCTTTTTTCTCCTTTCTGCCTGCTACATGAGCACGCTCTCTATAAAACCATTGAAATATTCTGAGGGCAAAGAGCAAGAAATCTGCTTAATGTATATATAATTGCCCTAGAATAATAATAATCTATACTTTCAGAATCACATTTTTATTCACTGGAAATGTCTGCTAACACAGAATAAGAGAGCTGAAAGACACAGATGTCCTCATTATTAAGAAGGTAAGCACACATCTTGCGGATGTTACACAGAGCTCTGTAGTCCAGAGTGATCCACATTCATCGATCCAGCTGCTATGTAATTTACAAGTTAGAATAATTCCAAAATCAGTACTAAATGTACCAAACATATCAGAATATTTGCAATGAAAATGGGAACTAAATGTCCTATTATAGCTCAAACTGTTAATTTGTAAAAGATCTTACAGTCCTGATATTTCCAGAAATAAACTTATGCATCTAGAAAACATCCTTCTACGTCTTCTCTCTCTCCACATATTTTTTCCTTCTCAAGCATTCTATGCAAGAGCTTTCATTCGGGGGTAGCTGACGTTCCTGCAAGAGGCCGATGTGCTTTTCGCTTTTCTGAGGACCTGCGGTTGCCATGGGCACGGGAGGCTGCTGCGCTGGCGGCTGCGCCATCCCCGCCCCTGACAAGCCAGCTGGCTCCAGCAAATGCTTTCACCGTTTTTGACAGGATCAAAGGCACGAAACAGATCCTTGCTTCTAAATTCTGCTCTCAACCCTTGCCAGACCCTCGAGGCCCCTGCTGTGAGAGCTAGGCTGGTCTCGAGGCAGCATGGCACATTCTCAAGATCAGGCGTTTGGGGACTAGGGTATCAGGAGTCCAAGAATATCAGGGTGACACATGTTTCATGGCTAATGGGACTGGAGTTAGACCATGGAAGATTCACAGGCACGCTTTGTTTTATGCTCCGCATGTAATTCCTTCCTAAAAATCAGAAGTATTCTATTCTACTCTCAATCCACAGCAATCACTTGGCCCAATCCCCTCCTCTGACAGAAGGAGCCCTTAGGACGAGAGGTAAGGTGGCTTTTCAAAGACCTTGACCACCACCTCCTCCTCACTCCCTGTGCCCTTCCCATCGTCCTGAGCTCCAGGAGGCTGGCCTTGGGCAGAATTATAGAAATAGTGAGGTTTGTCTCTCTCCCCACAAGTGATGGCTCCACACTTTACACACGCCTTCACCTAGGCACCTCCATGGCAGCAACCCTCTGATCCTGGCCAAGACCTTGTGCTTTCCTTCTAGGACTTACTCTTCTTTATGTCCCTAAGCATCTGACACGGAGCCTACGCATCTGCAAAACTAAAAAGGAAAAAAAAAAAAAACAAACCTCCTACTCTAAATGCAAATCAAAACCACAATGAGATACCACCTAACATCCATTAGGATGGCTACTGTCAAAACAAAACCGGAAAATATCTGAGAACTTGGAACCCTGTGAACTACTGTAGGAATATAAAATGGTACGGGTGCTATGGAAAACAGTATAGTGGTTCCTCAAAAAATTGAAACTAGAACGACCATATGATTCAGCAATTCCAACTCAAAGAACTGAAATCAGTCTTGCAGAGATATTTATACACCCATATTCATAGCAGCATTATTCACAACAGCTAAAATGTGGCAACAACCCAGCCATCCATCGATGGATAAACAGAGAAGCACAACGTGGTATCTACATAACAGTGGAATATTATTCAGTCTTAAAGAGGAAGGAAATTCCGACACATGTTACAACATGGATGAACCTTGAGGACATTATGCTAAGTGAAATAGGCCAGTTCCAAAAAGACAAATGCTGTATGATTCCGCCCATATGAAGTAACCAGAGCAGTCAAATTTATAGGGATAAAGTAGAATGGTGGGTGCCAGGGGTCGGGGGAATGGGAAATGACTGTTTAATGGGCATAGAGGTTCAGTTTGACAAGATGAAAAGAGCTCTGGAGATGGACGGTGGCGATGGTCGCGCAACAGTGTGAATTTTCTCAATACTGTTGAACTGTACACTTAAAAATGGTTACGATGGTAAATTTTATGTTATGCGTATTTTAC
This sequence comes from Avahi laniger, assembly GCA_963575035.1. Taxonomy (NCBI): domain Eukaryota; kingdom Metazoa; phylum Chordata; class Mammalia; order Primates; family Indriidae; genus Avahi; species Avahi laniger. The sequence goes on from CAUYSK010008677.1 coordinate 41,758, forward strand.
AATTAAAAATAATTTTCTAAAAATCCTCCCAATCAAAAGTTACTCTTTCTATAGCTACTTTTCTCTTGACCCTTCCTCTCCCCAATATAAATAATAATGGACTCTAATCCCCAACGGTCCTTGCAGTGTAGTGGCAGGATTTTACATATTCTATCAGGTATTGTGTGTGTGGTAGATTCTCAATAAAATTCACTGTAGCTTCATCTACCTGGCAAGAGAATAAATAGGGGGAAATCACTGGGTAAAAAAAAAACAAAACAACGAAGCAGAGAATATCAAAGAAGGGGTTTGAGAAGCAGCTGCTGCCATCAGCCTCCTTGGTTCCTAGATCACTCTCTGGTGGACAGTGTCCTGCCTGGTCACAAACGCCAGCCTACGCCTTCGGCACTGCATTCGCTGTTGCTGGCCTGACGTGAAAGTGAGAGGGACTTATCTGATCTCCCTTTGCCCTCGTTGGGACTTGCACGCCACTCACAATAAACTGCACGCTTTTTTTCTTCATCTATTGTAAAACCCCTGCAGGTTGCAAAGGTGAAATAAAGTCCCAATTCCAGGGTGGCAAGTACAGTTACAACTAAACACCTGCCTGGCAGAAGGATTTCCAAGCCCTGGTCTACAGCCACTACTTCAAGAAATACTTGAAAGAAAATGTTCTGGCGTCTCTGAAATAACCCCTTTTTGGTTGAGGTCCTCATCATCTTTCTCCTGGTTTATTTTTGTTGCTCTCCAAGCCCAGGCTCACTCAAGGAAGGGAATGCCTCACTCTAAATACCTTAGAGTCACCTAGTGCCTGCGGAAAGAAGTTCAGTGTTAAGCTTCCTCGCATGACAGAGAGGTTCCTTCACACTCCGCCGGGTCTGCTCTCCCAGTCCCTCCCCTTGCACCCTCAGCATTACTCACTACTTAATCATCCCCGTTTTTCCCACCTCTGCGTCTTTGCATACATATTCCTTTTGCCTGGAATGCTTTTCCTTGCCTTCGCTATCTGGCGAATTTCAGCCGGTCCATCTCAAACATTGCCCTGGGAGGCTCCACGGAGTCCCCTGGGAGCTCTTCCCTCAGAGCACATGTCAGGCGTGGTGCTTTTCTAACACAGTGGACTACAATCTTTTTGAAAGCGGGAACCCTGCCCATTCCCAAATGCCTGCTCCAGACCCTTACCACCAGGCAAATCTCTAGGATTAGATGTGAGAGCAACCCACACGACAGTGCTGGTGTCCCCCGGGCACTCATTCTGAGCCCTGCTCACCATGTCCCCTGTGACTCGCCACTTCTGGCTCTCACGCCTTACCCAGTGTGTGCTCCCATATTGTTGAAGGACAGTATGTCTCCCTCACTAAATCATAAACTCCACAGAGAGTAGGAACCATGCCCTAGTCGCTTCTAGATCCTCCACATTTTCTAGCTCAAGTTTGCGCGTAGCATTAGGGGATCAAATAAACGACAAACCCTCCTGGTGTTTGCGGGCATGACCTGGAGGAGGTCAGGGGCAGGTTGGGAGTTTTGGGGAGCAGAGAAACTTCAGACAAGCTCCATGTAGCTTTCTACCTGCGTTGGAGGAAGGAAATGGCTTGAGACTTTCTGGGTGGTTCTCTGGGAGGTAGAGCTTTGGTCAGAACAAGGGAAGAGGTGGAGACCCAAGGCAAGGACACCGACACCCAACCCAAAGGTGAGATGGTGCTTGCGACGTAACACAAGTCTTCATGTATTTTTGTCTTAAAATTCAATGGCTTGAATTAATAATGGTAATAATAATAATTAAAAGATGGAAAAAGTACTCAAAATGTTAGTAGCAGCTGCTTCTGGGTTGTACAGTTACAGCCATTTATGTTGTTGGCGGCTTCCCCCCATTTTTCTCTAATATTCAACTGCCATTCTCTCTGGAAACAACACACAAGTAGACATTGATTTTTTTTTTTTTAAACACAGAAACTACATTTTAAAAGACACAATATACTTTACCTCTAGAGTCCCAGTCAATATGTGTAATGTAACTAGAAGCACCTTTACAGATGCCAACCCTTTTGCTCGTAAGCACGTTGTAAATATCCACAAAGTTATCGTGGGATGCCACGGCAAGGTATTTTCCCGTATCTATAAAGAAAAAGGGGCAGTTAGCACTAAAACATTTTATATGGGAATTTACCTCCAGGAACTTAGTATTTTAAAGTGGGGAAAAGGTCGAGGAAACATTAATCAAACAGTCCATTCTTGTAAATTTTTTGTCTCCAGACTGTGGTATTTAAAAAAGTGTCCCTGGTCACCATCACCTTTTGAAAATTTAATGTCAGAGATCATTTCTTTTCTGTGATGGAAGGAGACCATGTCTTCAACAGTGTCAGCATTTACAACCAGGAAACTCCCATCATTCAAGCCAACTGCTAAGGCTTTCCCATCAGGGGAGAAGGCACAACATCTTCCACCTGTAAAAGAATCCACAAAGAACGCTGTTCTGATCCAGCACTTCAAATAAAGAGATGGAGAAATTTGTTTATATGCATTATGGAAGACTGTCTTCAACACTACACGTGTGAGAACTAAAATTTCATAATCTAAAACATCTCTTCCCTCCCCCCAAATCCAAGGAAAATGACCATAATATGAAAAACACATTTTCAGTTTCTATGAGGCTTATTCATTCATTTCTTCGTATCTGAATATCTCGGATTTTCAAAAGACAAGTGGGGCAAAATGGAGAAAAGGAGTAGAATATTAACCGATATCTTTTCTTCCAAAAAAAGAGGTAATATTTAAGAACAGGAGTTTCTAGAAATCATTGTTTGGATATCATGCCTTATCTGCACACTGGCTTTAGAGAACCTTGTTCTATTAATACTTTTAGCCACTCCAATTCTCTGATGCATGGATCACAGTGCATCATTCTCAGGGTGAAAGATTCTGTTCCTGCCTCTTCTGTCATGGGAAGAATGGAAAATGGACCACAGCCTCTCAAGGGGAGTCTGCAGGACTCATCAGTACCTGGATGACAGTGCTGCGCCAGCAGTGTTTTCCACTTCTGTGTAGGGAACGTGGACGTCATGGGGTATGTTTAGTAGGAAGCCTGTTTAAGAGAATACCCACCCCCTGCCACCACTCTTATTGACAAGACTTTGGTAAGCACAGCCCCAGGAATGGGACAGCTGCTCAGATTTGTGCCGTGGCATTCATTTCATACCAAGTGTCCCTACAAACTCCTCTGTCACTGTTGACAGTACACTGAAAGCTATGTTTATACCAATAACCTGAAATTGGCTCATCTAAATCATGCATTTATTAGTTCATGCACCTAGCATTTATTTACCTACTATGAGTCAGACAGGGTGCTGGTACTGGGAGAACAAGCCTGTCCTTGAGGAGTTATCAAGATTAGGTTAACTCTAGTATCTACAAACCAGGACACACGCGAGAGTGAAAAGGAGAGCTGTTAATAATTACACCAGAACAACAGGGGTAAACCGGGTTGAATGGTCATCTTATTAAAGATGGGTTAACAGTCGTTCTCTTAAACTAATTTTTAACCTAGGGAATAAAGTCCATTGACTGACATTCAAGTCCCCTACAGTGAGATACTGCTCTATCATTTCCCCAATATAAATTAGTGGCAGAATTGATTCCAGCTTGCAGTGGCTGAAAGCACAGGCTTTGGACTCAGAGCTGGGCTGGAATCCTGGCTCCCCCACTTGCCAGGGCCCGGGAGTCTGGGGCAAAGAGAGGCAACCTGCTCAAGGGAGACAGCATCCAGCAGTAGCCACAGGTGCGCTCTCTGGAGCCATGCTCCCTGAGTTTGAATTCAGTTTATTAATACTTATTAGCTGTGCAAACAGCTTAAGTTCCCTGTGCCTCAGTTTCCTAATCTGTAAGTGGCAATAATAATGGCATTATTCACTGGGTTCCTATAAAGACTAAATGTGAAGTGCTAGCACTGTCTCTGGCTCGGCGATACTAGCCACCATCACTACTCTTACTGATGTCTTGACATCTTTCTTCATTCTACTCCCCTAGAATACACTGCTGCCTCTCTGCTTATAAAACTGCTCTCTGCAAATATTCTAGGGCCAGGCCCCCATCTCTTCCTCTCTTCTTCAGAACTTTTGAGTCTCAGTCCCCATGACACGTCCCTGATGAAGTAGTTCCAGCCAGCAGGTCTCTTCTGAGCCTCTGTGGTACCTCCTTTGTGCCAGATTATCTGCAGTTTGTCTCTCCCCATCCCCTTTGCCATTCTCCATCTTGCTTTGTGCCCAGGGCTCGCCTGCGTGGACTGTGTCAATGGGCTCCCTCGTCTTCTGGCTGGGTTTGTCCAAGGGAGGCATGAGGGGGAGACTGGAGGGATGGAGGAAGGATGCAGAGGATGGTATTTATTCCCCTAGCTGCCTCCTGCAGGGTCGCACTGCCCAAGTCCCCTCGCTGACCGTCGCAGCTGCCCTCAGGCTGCCATTGCACACAGCTCTCGTTTTCAAGGTTGCAGCAACTGCTCTGTCCTCTTGCCCCTTCAGGCCCGGGCTCGTGATGGAAACTGCTGTTACTAGCCCATGGCGCTGCACTGTACCTGGTCATTTCCTTATGTTGTCCCCATCCCTTTATAATAGACCTATAGTTTTAGACTCGCCTCAAATTACCCAGTTTGAATGGACCGTCTGTTGCGGGAACTCTGTTCAAGTCTTGTCCATCTCTGACACTAGACACGGGACATTCACCTTGGGATCCCTAGTGCCTGACACATGGAAGCTACTCAATAAACGTTCGCTGAATTTGTGCTTCTCAGTATAGCTCTTGCTTCTTGACATTAAACATTGCTTTTCTACATAACTGACCTTTGTTTTTCAGTAATAAATAAGTTCTGGAGATATTAGTCACAAAGACAAACCGCATTCCTTATGAGCTAATAAGCTTCAACTGAGTCCCACAGCTCCCGATGAGAAGAGGAAGGACACATTGCCCCCAGGTGGCAAGTGTCTGTGCAGTGCAAGGAAAATGCAGCGAACAATGGAGCCGGATCAGGCCAGCCTTTTGGCCTAATTCTACCTGTGCTCGGTGATGACTGCAGCAACACACGCTGAATTCCGTTGTCCAGCATATTTTTGAGCATATAACAGCTGCTCTCAGTAAACATTAGTCGAATGAATGAATAAACCCAACACATTCTGTTGCTTGTAAACACTTTTACAGATGTGTAAGGTGATGCCATGTACCTTTTTTGAGTTTCCGGACTGCCAGCATCCGGTGCTGGGCAGATAACTCCCAGATCCGAAGCGTTTTATCGTCGCTCACTGTTGCACAGATGGGCAGGAGAGGGTGCGCGGCCAACCCCCACACTTCTCCCTCCATGTGCCCCTGTGGGAGAGGACAAGGGGCAACATGAACACTGCTTGGCTTTTTGGTGAGCCCATCTTCAGCCTCATTCTGCACATTCGGCCTCAGAGTACCCAAACAGGCACAAAGACAAACACAGTTCGGGCTTCCTTTAGCCAAAATGATTGCACTAACTTGAACTTGAATCTACAGCTGGGCCTACATGATGTTAATTCATTCATCTGGAAAGCAAAACATGGACTCCTTGCTTATTGGTTTTGTTTGTGTGATGGCAAACATCTTCTCATTTAGAAACATCCAGGTGAAGAGTGAAGTGTCCTCATTTTATCCTGGTTGATAGTGAATAAACATACTATAGGCATACCTAAGAAAGTAGCTTGATCACGAGGACACAAACTGCCCCCTTTAATAAAATCATATCCTAAAAGATGTAGGTGCCACCTATCTTTGTCAGTGGAATTAGACAGCAATATTCTGGTTATTTATGCAATTTTAGTCCTTTGACTGCATAGCATTTGGCAGAGCAGAAATAGAGCTGAATTTTCATTTCCAGTGTCCTAGGTGTAGCTCAGGTTTAGCATCTGTTCACAAGTTGGTCTGTTCATGTGCCAACAATGAACATCAGAAGCTTGAAAGGTGCTTAACATGCACTGGAGCGAGTCCACATACGTGTATCTTATCACAAACATGCTTGGATGGCTTAAAACAACAACAGAGATAAAACCAAGGAGAAAATGACTTTGATTCCTATAATTTGTCACTCAATAATGCAGTGTAAAGAAGAGATTAGTGCTATAGAGCAATGAAACAGACCAAATTATTTACTGAATTTCTGCTTTTAATGGCTAATCATAAAAACGTTTTGCTCAGTAAAGCAAAAAGGAAGACCTTACACAGGCATCTGAAAGGTGTTTGTAGGTGGAATGCTTTTGGGAACAGGTGGCTTTCCAAAGAGAAATTAGATGACTCCAATTTAACTGGGAAGCTATTTGAGCAAAACATTAATTTGGCAGAAGATGCAAAGTTCCAAATACAGCTGACATTCAGATATCTGAGAAAATGAGGGGCTGAGGGGCATAGACATGGTTTTTGGATTTATTGGATTTGGAAGCGCTCTACATTCCCAGTTTTCTATTTTTTTTCTCTTCAGGAGTGTCTCAGCCTCAGAGTCCTGGTCAGAGGATAGGTCTGGTGTCCACCCCACACCCCCCAGACCAGCTCTGCTTGCTGAGGCTCTTGTATGGACTCAGTCCCTTCCCTTTGTATGTTTCACTTGAGGACAAGGTTGTTGTGGGTTCTGAGATACTTCAAATCACTGCTTCATTCTGACTTCAAAATTATATTTCCATAATCTAATCTGATTATTTTAATTCCTGTGTAACACAGGAACGAACAGTGAGTGAGGCAAGCCGGAAGAAACTTTTTTTCTTCTTTTTAAAGACAGGGTCTCACTCTGTTGCCTAGGCTAGAGTGCAGTGGCAGGATCATAGCTAACTGCAGCCTCAAACTCCTGGGCTCAAGTGACTGTTAGCCCTGAGAAAGCAGGAAGCCCTTGTTCCACGGTGCACACCACAGAGCACAGGGCTGACCTTGGCAGGAGCCCAGCAGACATCAGTTGAACTGAACTACTGAGTTTTACCCAAAAGGAAACAGCAAATTATAGAACAGATGGGGAAAAGAGAGATGCTGAGAAAAAAGGGAAGGAATGGTGCACATGCAAGGTGAGAACAGTGTAACCAACATCTGATCTCTGCAGGTTCTACCAGCTCCACTGGCCACCCCATAGCTCAGGGGCTTTCCCGCAGTATCCACACTAGGAGATCTGGGGAAGGAACAGCCTGGTGTAGTGACAACCCTTGGTTCAAATCCCAGCTCTGCAGTTCTTAGCACGTGGTTGCAGGCAATTTACTGGGCTTTGGGTCCCTCATCTATAAAACGATTTCAACTGAGCAAATCTGTTGTGGAGCTGAGAGAGGAATTTTGCAAAATAGTATGGCTGGACACATGGTCAGTAGCCGGGCACATAGTAGGTGCTTGGTAAATAGTAGTTGTGGTTATTTTTATTACTAGAGCAATGGAAACAAATATAGGAAAGAACAAAATTGTAGAGAACGAAAAAGTAAAGAGCATTTATCATTCAAGTTTACAACATACTTAAATAAAATTGCCTTGGCTATAACCTAATACTTGTTAAAATGAGAAGATTTGGAGTTTAAATCTTAGAGTGCTGTTTAAATCATATCATAGTATAAATCTTCCAAAATATTTAGCAATATGACATGTATGGAAACAATTTAAACTGGCAAACATTTGGAGATTAAAAAGAAATACTTTTCAATAAAATTAAATATGAAGTTATGGCCAGAGAGAAAAAAAAAATCAGTTTGGAAGGAAACAACAAAAGCAAGAACAGCTGGAGCACAAAGAGGTCATGCCTCAAGGATGTGTGTTCTCCAAGTTGGCTGCTTGTGAGATTTGTTTTATTTGCAGATTTTTTTCTTTTAAAAACAGGAATATATTCAGGATATCCAGGGTGAGGCTTGGATACATCAATATTTAAAACCTTGTAGTGTTCCGAGCCATGGTGTGTGTGCGGACCTATGTGCAGGGTACTGCAGATCAGAGGGACCCTCTCAGTGGGGTTCTGGGGTTCATCCCTGCTACGGCAAGCCTGCAGGCACGACTCAGATCAAGGGAAGGAGGAGAAGCAGCTCCACGGGACCCACTGAGGTTCTGAAGCTGCATCATTGGTGCGTATTCTTTTCACTCCAACTTCTGAGCGCACATCCTTCACCCCTTCCCATGCCCCTTCTGCCTAAAAATGCTATCTATCCATCACTGAACTGGGCAGGAGTACCAACTCGCTCCACATCCTACGGTGCCCCACCCCAGGTGAGATTTTATCATTTCTTTGCTCCTTGAGGATTCTAATGATTATTTTTACCTGATTTTACCTAAATATGATTCTTGGGGGGAAGAGGAGGATAAGGAGCAGTTAATGGGCTGATGTGAATCAAGACTGAGACTAGAGCTACACACACAACCCAAAGAAGCACTCATACGTTTGGTGTGTGGGGAGCAGATAACATGTCTTGTTAGTTTTATGGATTGACAGATTGAGAGGATGTATACCTAAGGTGCTTCATCCACACCTGGACCAGATCTAGATGGTGAGTCCGGACTTTGAGCACATCCTGTTAAAGGATACGGCTCTTGGGGACCTTGGCAGGAGTATTTAGTAGTGGAAGTGACATGAATAATTGGTGGCCAGAGTGGATCATAAAGGACAGGCTCTTGATTAAGGTGGCCCTCAAGGCCCTCCTGGTTTTCACAGTTTTGCATGTCACCTCCCTTCCAGGGTGGCATGACCCATGTACTGTTTCTAACCAACAGAATATGACAAAGGTGACAGAATGTTCATGATTACAGGTATGTGATGATGTCATTATGTTACATAAGATCACGGTGTCTATTTTTTCCTCTCTTGTTAGCTTTGAGGAAGCAGGCGGCTATGTTGGGCAACCCTATGTGGCAAGAAACTGTGGGCAGCCTCTAGGAACTGAGGTGGCCTCTGACCAACAGCCAGCAAGAAAAAAAAAAAATCCCTCAGTCCTACAACCATAAGGAACTGAATTCTGCCAAGAACCTCTGTGAGCTTGGAAAAATCTTCCTCAGTTGAGCCTCAGATAAGACTGCAACTCTGGCCTTTACTGCAGCCTTGTAAAACCCTGATCAGAGAACCCGGTGAGGCTGTGCTCAGATTCCTGGTTCATACACACTGTGAGATAATAAACATGTGTTGGCTTAAGCTGCTAAGCTTGTAGCGATTTGTTACACAGCAATAGGTCACTAATACGACACCTGCGCAACCAAGAGTGCCTCCTTAAATTTTGCACCCTAAGCACCTCCCTCGCCTCTCCCTAGTCCCAACCCCGATGTGTGGTTTACAGTATGTGCAAACACAGTACCTGCACGAGTAGCGTCATTGGGCCGCTCTTATCGATTTCCAGAATCTCTCCATTTTTCGTTCCCACCAGGATATGTCCATGTCCCAAAGTGATGGCACGAATGGAAGGGTTATCTTCCAAAAGCAAGCCTGGGAGTAGGGGGAGATGTTGTATTTAATAGAATGACAAAAAAGAAACACTAATTACTAGTATGAATTTGATTTTTATAGTTCCAAAGTACTAGGTACTAGGCAGTCATCCTTGACACTTCTATCAGGGGCTGAGATCTCTGAATGTGGAAGAAAGAGAAAGAATTGATTTGATAATAGTTTTCCAAGAACTTTACTACTATCTTCTCCATCCCCAGGAACCGAAAGATTTCTATTGCACATTTCGGAGCGGCACCTTTTGAGCTAGTTGACAATGCTGCTCTTTTAATGGCGTAAGTCTTCAAGCATCTTTCAAACATATCATCCCAGAGCTCGACGATTCCATCCTTTCCACCTGTTACAAAGCCCTGCGAAGGCACACATGGTAGGTATTACACACACATCAAAATGACCAGTTACCCACCCAGCCCCAAGAGGATTCTCTCATGGCTGAGGAAGCTTTGTGATGGTTATCTACCTAAATATATGAGACTGAAAAATCTATTATAGCAAGAACATTCTTCATATAATACTTTCTGGAAGCATCTCTCCCCACTTCTCTAGCAGGATTAAGTACATTCTCACTGTGTTCACTGAACTCTCCTCAGACCATGGTTGTCAGTCGGCACACTGGGTCAAGGGCAGCCGTTTCTATGCCCAGTCTCCCATCTAGAACATGAGTTCCTGTGGTATAGGACCAGTCCCCAAACCTAGGAGAGTTTCTGGTATCTCATATACCCCTACCAAATAGATTGGAATTAACATCACAATTTAAAATTATTGTTAAATAAGAAGGAAGAAAACATCATTATTTAAGAATAACTTAGGTCCTTAATATAATGAAACTATCCTATTAATATTTTGTTCAATAGACATCAATTTCCAAAATTAAAATCCAGATTAATTGTTACAAAACCTGGAAAGTAAAAAGCTTAACATACTGGATTTTTTTTTTTTTTTTTTTTTTTTTTTACTGAACAGTGATCTTCATTCTTGTTCTAAGCTTATGATTTTTTGGCTTTACTAGTTTTCCTTTCTAATAGTTTATCACATATATCAACTATTCTTAGAAGGGTTTTTTTTTTTTTTTAAGAAAAATACTGAGTAATTCATTGTTTTCTCAGAAACTTTTAATTTGATGCATTTCAATGAAGTTCAGAAAGAAATAATATTTTGAAGTGTATTACATTAAATATCCTTATTCTTATTATAGAATTTGTGCCGAGGGAAATTCAATTCTCAAATTAAGTTTAAATGCAGTATATTATATTGTGATATCCTTGTCTTTCCCCATGATTCTGCAGCTTAACTTCCCAAACAAGAGAGTTTAAACAAGTTATATCATATCTACTTCTGGGCCTACAGAAATTCTACATTCTGCTTTAATCTTTTCTAACATTTGCAGTTTAACCAAAAACGTATTTGCCAGTAAAAAACAGCTTAACCACTACAACAACCATTACAGTTGCACATCTAACATGAACCTACCTTTGCAATGGGATCAACACATTTATGGGGGGACAGGTAAATGAAAAGTGAGGCTTGTCTTAGCTAGGTGTGTTGAGATGCTTAGACTAGAAGTCAGAGACCACAGATGAACTGGTACCACCAAGTAAATGGAAAAAAACTGATATTTGCTAGTAAGTTGATTGAAGAAGGTGTTTTAATAGCATTGAAGGTGCTACGGTTTAAATGTTCCCTCCAAAACTCATGTTGAAATTTAACTGCCATTGTAACAGTATCAAGATGTGGGACCTTTAAGAGGCGGTTAGGCCTCTTAAAAGAGATGGAGTCCTCAGGAATGGATTAATGCCATTATTGCAGCAGCGGGTTCATCATAAAACAGTAAACTTGGCCCCTCTCACTGTCCCTTGCCCTTCTGCCTTCTGCCATGGGATTGATACAGCAAGAAGGCCCTCACCAAGATGCAGCCCCTCAATCTTGGACTTTCAGTCCAGAACTGTGAGCCAATAAATTTCTGTTCATCATAAATTACCCAGTCTCAGGAATTCTGTTACAGCAGTAAAAACGAACCAAGACAGAGGTAAGTGCCATCTTTGTAAAGGAATCCTGCGAGGCAGGTGGTCAGACCAGGGCAATGATGAGCTTGAGTAGAAGTATAGCCAGTGAACTCACTTCACTCTAACATTCTTGCTAAAGCTGAGCCTGTCTACACAGGAGCAAACTGGTTATAAACGTAACTTTTGATCATAACAAATTAATGTACAGGACAATAATCTAAAACTATTTGATACTTCCAGGTCTCTGCTCATTGTACCACCAAGGAAGAGAACAACACTGAGACACTTCTCAGTACTCTTCTGCTACTGTATGTCCACGTTTAACCTGGCACTTCTTAAGGGATCCTTAGAAGTGAGAGCCAGGAAGAGCAAGTGTGAAAAAAGTGGAGAGAAAATGCATATAAAGAAAAAATTATAAATGAAAAATCATAAAAATATTTGTGTTCCCCTCCCTATCTTTCCTCAACTGAGTTTCATGACAACTACTTCCTAATTCAGATAGGAGAGTTTTTAGATACAGGCATCCTCTTGGTGGCCTTCCTTTCTACCTTATAATTTTAGAAAGCTGATGAGGGAAATGAATTCTGAGAAACAAGCCATACCTTATCCAACGCATACATAGCAAACACAGGCCCGTCATGAGCTTTCACTGTCTTCAGTAGTAAAACATCTTTCCAAATAAAAATATCTCCAGTAGCTGCTCCCGAGAACACTAGATCTTCCATTCGTCCGTAAGAAACACACATCATGGTTTCCAATTTTCCAACACTTCCAAAAGTTCCTCTTTTAGAGGTGAAGCCCCCACCTGGAGTGGACCGATAGTATTTCTTAAAAAAATTAATTGACACTTCCTATGAGCATGAAGAGTGACTACCTTCAATGAAAAACCTTCATTATTTGTATACATAAAAATTATGGAGAACACCATAAAAATATCGTAAGAGGGCTTCTCATTTGCTCATTCATTACTTCAGTGTTTATTGAATCCCTGTGTTGTGGTGGACCTCGTGCTCAATGCAGGAACAGCAAGATGCAAAGAAAGAGTTCCTGTCTTCGAGGAACTTAGGGTATGGCTGGAGAGAGGACTTCAGCCACATCTCGGTAGAAGGCACGTGTCTACCCAAGGCTCAGCGTAAGCCCTGTGCCAGTCAGAGGAAGGAGAGACTAAGTGCATAGGGGAGTGAAGAAAGTCATGAATACTGACCAAAAAGAATAAAAACACTACTGACTGCAAATGTAAAATGTAAGAATGTTATACGTGTTCCGCCTCAATTTTTATCACAGCAATTTTGGGGTGAGAAAAACAAATTACGCAGGAGAAGGCAGTGTACCGGGACAAACCATCAGATTTGCCCCTTAGACGTCCACATGTCCTTGCAGCTTCATTCAAGACAACTCCCTACAGGCTGGGCTCTCCAGACTCACTGGGTGGCATCATCCTTCAAAATATTGAACATTTTATTTATCCAAAGAGATTATTTCCTGCTCAGTAGTCCAACATAATTAATTACTACTTGAACAGAAGACTAAATATAAAAATAATTATTTTCAGAGCAGAACATTTTCCAAAGCTTTCTAGATACTGATAAATATGCATAGCATATAGAGTGTTCTAAGTTTCACAGCTTAGATGTTAAGCAGTCCTAAGTGAATTTCGAAGAGAATTTTTTTAAGGTATACTTTTATTTTAGATTGCCAAGACAAGCCAGGTAGTGGCAATGGCTTGTCTTTTTTCTTTCTTTTCAGCTGGGGTAAAGCTCTCGACCACACAAAATGATAAACTCACATGACAGTACCTGCTTGTTGCCAGAATTTGATGTGCTTTATCCCAACTGTAACCAGTTTGTCAACATGGTGTGGGTTACATTTTACCACAAATATCTTATCTTTATGTCCTCTGTAAGAGACAAATAGGAAACGAAATTCTAGTTTGTATGGAAGCACAGATATAGAGTTTTATTAAAAGCATCCATTTGATCTAACTTTCATTAAGCACATCTAACAGGACAACTAAATTAGAAAATGATTTAAAATACACACGGAGGTCTACATTAAAATAATGAGTTTTGGCTTTTCTTTGCAAGTTTAAACCTTCTTTTATCCTAATATTGCTACCAAAGTCTACTTATGTTTTTAACAAATTAATGAAATATTTTAAACATATCATAATGTTTCCATAAGATAAAACTAATGGCACCATAAGATTGCAAGTAATTCTGGAGATACGGAGATCTTGTGTAGGAGAAAAGAGAAGACACTGCAACGGTATTAATGAGAGGCTTCAAACATACCATTCTTGTTGCGCAAGGCATCACTTTGAGTTAAATGAATTTTTGGCCAGAGATGTATTTATTAAAAATTGAAGCCCCTGACTCACAGCCGTGGAGAAAGGATGTCATCTACTGATTCAAGGCACTTCGGGATGCTGGACATTCAGAAATGTAGATGTATAACCCAAGGGGCAGAAGGACAAATACCACAGTAAGGATAGATTGTAGACCTGGCATTTCACAGTGTCAGGGAAATTACTGTTTTAGAGTAGAGAGTCATCACATATTCTAAGGATTTCCTGGTCTTGATGGACTATTTGATGTTCTTCTCTGTCATATTAGGACATAGTTTTCACTATGTAAAAGAAAAGCAATTAACAGAAAGAACACGATTGATCAATCTCCTGTATGAATACAGATACAAAAATCTTAAATATTAGGTAACTAGAATCCAAAAGCGTATTAAACAATAATACATTAGGACCAAATGTAAGAGTGGTTCAGTACTAAGCAATCAATACAATTCATCATATTAATATATGTAAGGAGAAAAATCATGATCATTTTCACAGATGCTTAAAAGATATTTGACAAAAATCTGACACTCGTTTGTGATTTAAAAAACCAATTAACATCCAATAAAGTAGGAATTAAAGGAGGCTTCAGATTTGGCCCTTAGACATTTATATTTCCCTGTACTCCCCGTCATTAGGAAACCCAGATTTATGCAAGACAACTGTACATACCCTGGCTCTCTAGACATGTTGTGTGCCATTATCCTTTCTTTAAAGACAAAACACCCCAGAATAGTAGCTTATTCATGTTGTGTGTGTGTGAACTCTAAAGTCAGATTCTTAATGGCATTCCCAATAGAGTCAGGAACAAGACTATTACCACTATTATTTAACACTGTATTGAACATATTAACTAATGCCAAGTAGACATGATTTTAAAAACAAAAGGCAAAAGAGCTGCAAAGGGAGAGGTAAAACTAGTTCTGTTTGCAGACGATTTGATTACATGTCTAGAAAAATTTAAAAGAAAATAACTTAAAAATGACTACAAACAAGACACTTTAGTAAAGTTGCGTTACATAAAATTAAATACAGAATCAACATGTATCAAAACCTTGTAAACGAGTGTTTATAGCAACATTATTCATAACAGCTAAAAAGGGGAAACAACCCAAGTATCCATCAATTAATGAATAAAATGTGTTATGTCTATATAATGAAGTATTACTCAGCAATAAAAAGGAATGAGGTGCTGATACATACTATGACATAGATGAACCTTAAAAAATTATACTAAGTGAAAGAAAGCAGTCAAAAAGGACCTCCCATTGTACATATCACATAATTCCACTTACATGAAATGTTCGGAATAGGCAAATCCGCAGACAGAAGGCAGATTAGTGATAATAGGTAGGAGGTTTCTTTTGGGCATGAAAATGTTCTGGAATTAGATAGTGGTGATAATCGCACAACTCTGTAAACATGCTAAAACCCACTGTACCGTACACTTTAAATGGGCGATTTGCATCATATGTGAAAAAAGAAAGCTCAGAGCAGTGTGAGCTATATGAGGTACGCAAAATTTACCATGCCGAGAGGCTTCAGTCCCCTGCCCCCCACTCCACCCCAGCAGGGGGCAATTGTCCAAAGGCATTTTGTTTCTGACTAGCTGCCTCACCTATTATCTCATGTTCCTGGAATTTGTGATACAAAGAACAATGTACAACCAATAGTAGCTTGTGTTATTTTCATGTAAATTTTTGGTAAACATAGAAACTGCCTCTTCTTTTCCTTTAAAAACCCACATGTAACTGCTGCTAATTAGAGCTTATACTCAGAGCAATTTGAATCTATGCTCCTGGGTTGTAGTCTTCAAACTTGGCCCACATAAACTCTCTATTTATATTATGTTTGC
>CAUYSK010008680.1:0-29562 GCA_963575035.1 Avahi laniger
CTTTCTTTCTTCCTTTCATATTGATTCACATCAAAGTAAGACTGCCCTTGGCGTGGTGGCTCACACCTGTAATCCTAGCACTCTGAGAGGCCGAGGCAGGCGGATTGTTTGAGCTCAGGAGTTCGAGACCAGCCTGAGCAAGAGCGAGACCCCGTCTCTACTAAAAAAAATAGAAAGAAATTATTCTGGACAACTAAAAATATATAGAAAAGATTAGCCGGGCATGGTGGCGCATGCCTATAGTCCCAGCTACTCGGGAGGCTGAGGCAGGAGGATCGCTTAAGCCCAGGAGTTTGAGGTTGCCGTGAGCTAGGCTGATGCCACAGCACTCTAGTCTGGGCAACAAAGTGAGACTCTGTCTCAAAACAAAAAAAGTAAGACTGTCCTTTAGCCCAGTGTAGAGTCTGAAATTTTCTTTTCTTTCACAACAAAGTTTGGGGGAGAGGGGACAGGGGAGACGAACATAGAAAACAAGGAAGTGGCTGTGAGAACACCACATTAGATCCCAGCTTATCCCAGAGGTACGTCTAAATAAATCCTGATTTATTTCGCAGCTATTTCTGTCAGGCTTCTGTTTTTGCTTTGTTAACTATGAATTTGGACCTTCCATCTTTTTTCAGTCCTGTATTTGTCAACAGACACTGTTTCCCCATTCTGTTACTTATCATCCCCCATTACAGAGTTGTAATAGAATTTCAAGAATATGACTGTACATTCAGTAGAAAACCAGGGAGGACTTAGTAGAAGCAAGGGCAAAGGGTTAGGAATCTTAGATGAGAGAAAGTCCCTGCTTCGGAGAATGGATAGAGTGTGACAAAATTCTAATTGTGTAAACTCTACGGGGACCTTGGGAATACCATAAGTCCTGGAAATTGGGTCAGGTCACTGAAAAGGAATTCAAAGAAATAGCCTATTAGTTAGGAGGGAGAGTGTATGTATGAGACCTGCAGTGCACAACTAGAAATGTTAAGTCTAAGGAGACTGTTGTGCCCCCTGTGGTGTTTGAACAATAGAAACAGCAGATGATGAAGGCTGAAAAGGTCAAGGTCTATATAAAGATCAGCTATAACTTTCTAATCAAAGCTGCAAACACCAGTTGTAATGGAAGAATTTAAAATAAAAATAGAAACCTGGAGCAGTGGCTCACACCTGTAATCCCAACATTTTGGGAGGCCAAGGCAGGAAGATTGTTTGAGGCCAGGAGTTCAAGACCAGCCTGGGCAACATAGCAAGACCCTGTCTCTACAAAAACATTTTTTAAAGTAGCCAGCTGTGATGGTAAGCAGCCATAGTCCCAGCTACTCAGGAGGCTGAGCCAGGACAATCACTTGAGTCCAGGAGTTCGAGGCTTCAGTGAGCTATGATTATGCCACTGCATTCCAGACTGGCAATAGAGTGAGACCCTGTCTCTAAAAAAAAATAAAATAAAAATAGAGAAAGTAATTATTGAAGACTATTTAAAAAGTCTTTAAGACTAAATTAATTCACTTACTTAAGTTTGTGGCTTTTAATAGAGTCATCAGTCAGTGTTTGTGAAAACTTGTAGACCATAGAAAATTGCTGATATGTGACTCAATTTTATTTTTGGAAAATAATAACAGATACTAGTATCCTTATGATTCACTATTAACAAGTGTTAACCTTTTATATATTTGCTTCGGATATTTTTTAAAATTGAAATAAACATTATAGATAAGGTTGCAAAGTACCATTTGAATCCTTCTCAGTTTCATTCTCCCTTCTGCTCAAAGGTGACCACTCTTATGAATTTGATGTCTTTCTTTCTAGTCCATGTTTTTATACTTCTGCTAATTATATATGCAGTCATAAATAATATATGATTTTTAAAATTTGTACAAATGGAATTGTACTGTGTATATATTTCTGCAGTTTGCATTTGGAAACTGTCAATTTGTTATATATAGCTTTGATTCATTTTTTTCAGTTGCTATTAGTCTATCATTTCTATATATCATACTATATTTTTTATTTCTTTTATATTTTTTAATTTTTTTATTATAAAATTTTTATGAGGGTACAAATGTTTGGGTTACAGCTATTGCATTTGCACCACCCATGTCAGAGCTACAAGCGTTCCCCTCCCATTAGGTGTGAATTTACCCATCCCCTCCTCCTCCCTCCCGCCTGCCCCATCCCCAGTGAATGTTACTTCCATATGTGCACATAAGTGTTGCTCAATTAGTACCAATTTGATAGTGAGTACAGTGTACCACACAGACTGTATTTATCCATTCTTCTGCTCGTGACACCTGAGTTGTTTTCAGTTTTCCTCATTACCAACAGTGAGATTAAAAATGAAGAACTTCCTTGTACAAATCTTCTTATGTAGGGGAGTTTCTCTACAGCAGGGTTTTTCCATCTGAGCACTACTGACATTTTGGGCTGGTAATTCTTTGTTGTGGAGGGATATCCTTTGCATTTTAGAATGTTTAGCAGCATCCCTAGCCTCTACTCACTAGACATCAATAGAATCTTTCCGGTTATGACAACCAAAAATGTCTCCTGCCAGATGTCCCCTGTGCAAGAAAATCACAGCTGGTTGAGAACTAACTACTGTAGTTGTATGTACGTGTCAGTGGAACTGCTAAGTTCTGACTTAAGTCTTAAGATATTCTTACTGATATGGTTTTAGGCAGGTTTTTCTTTTTTTATATATATATTTTTTATTTTCTATTTTTAGTAGAGATGGGATCTTGCTCTTGCTCAGGCTGCTTTTGAATTGCTGACCTCAAGTGATCCTCCCACCTGGGCCTCCCAGAGTGCTAGGATTACAGGCATGAGCTACGGCCTAGCCAGGATTTCTTTTCGCTGTGGCTCCTGGTGTGAGGGACCTCAGCCTACACTAGCACTGTAGTATAGTAGAGAGAACATTGAGATTTGAGTTTGAGAATGAGTTGGAGACTGTTATATGGATTCCTGCATCCTCAACTTCTCAACCAGCACTAGATCTCTTTCCCTGAACAGAATTGCTGGACTCTGGCACTTGTTTTTTAAGGTAGGGTAGAAAAAGGAGAAAAAAGGATTGGTGGCTTTAATGTTCTGATATAATGCTTAGAATGTAAGGTGCCCTCAATAAATATTTTTTGAGTTAATCCTTAGAAGGAGTGAAGGGTTTAAGGGCAAAGGCAGCTGAGCTCTCTCATTCCTCTGCTCTTTAATTAAATCCTTGAGTTCAACACTACTGTGGGGAGGTGGAGAAGGGGTAGGGACATTGTGGAATGAATCTAAAGTTTGAAATGTTACTCTAACCTTCTTTTCTGGTAGAAATCAACAGGAGCCTTCCTTGAGTAACTGCTTGGAGTTAACATTGTTTCCTGTTGGCAGAATCAGGGACATGCCAGCACCGTAAGGGTTAATTTCCTGATTCTCTTACCAATTTCTTGGTTGGGATGGTGTGGGCAGGGAGGAAAAAGCAGATCTTGTTTTTCTTTTATGGCTCTTCAGTCATTTCTAGTCATAGCCCATATGCCTCCTTTCTTGTTGATCCTTCTTCCCATAGCTTTGTTTCCTGTTTCCCCTGGTATCCTTATAGTTCCCTTTTATTTTTTCATTCCCCATCTTCCATCCTCACCCACTGCCAGGGGGCTTGGATTCTGAGCTGATGGGGTACCCCCCTTTGCAGAGCGGGATGAGTGGGTTCTCCGGCGGGGATGTGGTCATTGATGGCCAGTGAAGGTGAGAGTGCCACAGCCCACTTCTTCCTTGGAGCTGGAGATGAGGGGCTGGGCACCCGTGGAATAGGCATGAGGACAGAAGAGAGTGACAGCGAGCTCCTTGAGGACGAGGAGGATGAAGTGGTAAGACATGGGAAAATGATATAACTTGATATTGGGGCCCCTGTCATAGACAGTTGAGATTCTATTGGCTGGAGACACCTCTCTGTTCTTTCCAAATGCGTAGACTCCCCGTCATAAACAGGCCCTATCCTGGTTTAGGGAAGGGCCAGGAAATTGGTTAGATTGCCTCTCCTTGAGACCCTAACCTTATGCCCTCCTCCTGTTGTTTCCTGATTATTGCTTCTCTGGCTCTTCTGCTTGAGCACACATTTTTTACTGTAGAAAGATTCTTATTCTATAGGAAATAGAAATCCCTAGACATGCCCCAACCTTGACTGAAGTTAGGAGGCACCCTTTACCCCATAGGTCCAAAGTCCTGGCAAGAAACTCTGTGCCCTGAAGAGATAAGACAGCGTTCCCTGATGGGTTGATGTAAGTGAGAAGTTGCTGAGTTTCTGATAGCACTTCCTCTCTGTAGCCTCCTGAACCTCAGATCATTGTTGGCATCTGTGCCATGACCAAGAAATCCAAGTCCAAGCCAATGACCCAAATTCTAGAGAGACTCTGCAGATTTGATTACCTGACTGTTATCATCCTGGGAGAAGATGTGATCCTTAATGAACCTGTGGAAAACTGGCCATCCTGCCATTGCCTCATCTCTTTCCATTCCAAAGGTTGGGGTCTGGGAAGGAAAATGGTGGTGGGAATGCTGGATTGGGAAATGAAGTTCTTACTGGGTTACTTCCTTCGTAAAGAGGCCATCAGCTCATCCTGACATGCTAGAGAACGGTACAAATGGGGTTTGCTTTCCCTATATCTTGGAGGGATTTCTGGGGTAGTTTAAAGTCCATATTCTAACCTCAAGACAGCTCTAAGGCTTTTAAGATCTCTAACAGAATTGGGTCTCTGGAGGAACCCTAAAAATAATTTCTTTTTAACTTTTTCCTAAAGAATATCCTAGACTTGGGAAACTGCACAGGAGGATAGGTGATGGGTCGGATGGGCAGAGGAGGTCAGTGGCAGCTAATAGCTTTAATATGTCTCTCTGTCTCTCTGCTGTTTTCTCACTCTGTGTCTCTCACTCTCTTTGGTCTCTCTATGTCCTTTCTCCATCCCAGGCTTTCCTCTGGACAAAGCTGTTGCTTACTCCAAGCTTCGAAACCCCTTTCTTATCAATGATCTGGCCATGCAGTATTACATCCAAGATAGGTATACTTTTCTGTTGTCCAGGGGGATGGATGGCCTTGAGATGATGCCGTTTAGGGAACTCCCTCTGGGAGGGGCAGGGTCAGACATGCCTGATTTTTGTACCATACCTTATCAGTTCTGTGCCCTGGTGTCTTTTAATCCCGGTGCAGATGAAATCCCCAGCCTCTCCCCTTAGTCACCCTCCCCCTACCTTTCCCAGCTAATTTATTTGGGGGTGACAGGAGGGAGGTGTACCGGATCCTGCAGGAGGAGGGTATTGATCTGCCTCGATATGCTGTGCTCAATCGTGACCCTGCCCGGCCTGAGGGTGAGTACCTGGCCTTGCCCAGTCCTGCCCTTCCTTGATTTCTGTGACTTAGTTCTCCATCCTCTAGACGTCTCCTATATACCACCTGTGTATGTGGGGCTTTGGTTATTGGATTATGGGTAAAGTTGGAGCTATGATGGGTCTTTGGACAGAGCCTTGGACCTGTTATATAGATATTACCTATCTATATAACATATGTAGATATTATCATATCTATTACTAAGATATAGTCATAAAAATTTGAGGGTTATGGAGATTAAAACCTGGGGAAATGGGAGTTGGAAATATTCTACAATCTTAGGCCTAGGAATCACCACCCATCCCCCTTTCAGAGTGCAATCTGATAGAAGGTGAAGACCAGGTAGAGGTCAATGGAGCTGTCTTTCCCAAGCCCTTTGTGGAGAAGCCAGTGAGTGCAGAGGACCACAATGTTTACATCTACTACCCCAGCTCAGCTGGAGGAGGAAGCCAGCGCCTTTTCCGTAAGGTAGGGGAGACATTTGAACGCCCGGGGAGTCAGAGAGGTAGAAGGACAAGGATTAGATTGTGGGGAAGGATATTACAGAATTTGGGGACAGGATAGATAGTTGAGGCAACATTTTTTTTCTTCCTTTTTCTCCTGAAGATTGGCAGCCGAAGCAGCGTTTACTCTCCTGAGAGCAGCGTCCGAAAGACAGGGTCATACATCTATGAGGAGTTTATGCCAACGGATGGCACAGATGTCAAGGTTATGGTGGATACAGGGATTTAAGAGGTTACAAATGTCCGCATGGGGATGGGGTGCTTGGGAACCAGGTAGGAGTGTATGTAGGGGGTCCCAGAAAATAACGTGTGGATGTAATTGGCTTTCATATCAGGTGAAGATAACAATTGGAGGATGTAGACATTCACATTTTCACTATCAGAGCAAGAGCAAGAGTGACAGAAAATGGTACAATGTTGGTAAATTACTTTTTAACAAGGACTAGGTAATAGTACTAGAGTCCTAAGGAGAAAATTTCATGATGATACTTCAGTAAAGCTCAGTAAGAAAAATGTCAGTCTCCTTTTTCTTAATACTCAGTGTTTATTTATTTTATTTTGTTTTTGTTGTTGTTTTATCTTGAAACTAGTCTACAGACCTAGTGCTCATGTTGTCTTCTCATATACAGGGTGAGCTGTGGGCATACTCAGTGATGCTATGTACCTGCAGGTATATACAGTGGGGCCAGATTATGCCCATGCCGAAGCTAGAAAATCTCCAGCTTTGGATGGGAAGGTCGAACGAGACAGTGAGGGGAAAGAGATTCGCTATCCAGTCATGCTGACTGCCATGGAGAAACTGGTGGCCAGGAAAGTCTGCGTAGCTTTTAAGGTACAGGAAGGCCCCGGGAGGGCTGTGGAATGAAGGAGAGAGACAAGAGCAGGGATCTGGGAAGAGAGAGTGGCTGTCTTGTTCTCATTTTTCCTCTTTCCCCTGCAGCAAACAGTTTGTGGATTTGACCTTCTTCGTGCGAATGGTCACTCCTTTGTGTGTGATGTCAATGGCTTCAGTTTTGTCAAGAACTCCATGAAATACTATGATGACTGTGCCAAGATTCTGGGGTAAGAGACATAGTAGTCTGTGCTGGGGAGAATAGTGTTAGGAAGCTTTTGCTTTATTTTAAATATTGTAAAAATTATTTAAAAGTGAAAAAGAAAAAGAGCTCCTCAGCCCCCTTGCCTTCCCAACATTTCACTCCTCTGAGATAATTACTGTTAACAGTTTTAGACTTAACAATTTGTCTTTTCTGCCATATTCAAACAGACTATATTTATCTTACTAAATGTGACCATACTATAATACTATTCCACAACTTAACTTTTTAGAAAATTGATCATGTAATTTTTAAACCATTCAAAAATAAAAGACATGGGCCGGGCGCGGTGGCTCACGCCTGTAATCCTAGCTCTCTGGGAGGCCGAGGCGGGCGGATTGTTTGAGCTCAGAAGTTCGAAACCAGCCTGAGCAAGAGTGAGACCCCGTCTCTACTAAAAATAGAAAGAAATTAATCGAACAACTAAAAATATATAGAAAAAATTAGCCGAGCATGGTGGCACATGCCTGTAGTCCCAGCTACTTGGGAGGCTGAGGCAGGAGGATTGCTTGAGCCCAGGAGTTTGAGGTTGCTGTGAGCTAGGATAATGCCATGGCACTGTAGCCCGGGCAAAAGAGTGAGACTCTGTCTCAAAAAAATAAATAAATAAATAAATAAATAAATAAATAAATAAATAAATAAAAGACATGATGACTATGGTGAGCATCCATGTATTCACCACCTAGCTTGAGAAATAAAATATTAAGAATATAGTTGATGCCCCCATATATTCCTCCCTGGTTACAGCCTCTCCCCACCCCCTAGTCCCTGGAACCACGATCTTTAATTTGATGTTTGTCATTCCCATGCATTTATTTGTACTTTTACTATATATTTGAGGGTCTTTGCTTATATGTTTTAGACTTTATATTAATATATTCCTCTGCACCTTGTTTTTGTGAGCTTCATTCATATGTGTAGTTCTGGTTTATTCATTTCTACACTGCTTCCTCATGTTTTTCCTTCTAGTAACACCATCATGCGGGAGCTTGCCCCACAGTTCCAGATCCCATGGTCCATCCCCACAGAGGCTGAGGACATTCCCATTGTCCCTACCACATCTGGCACTATGTAAGCAAAGTAAAAAATCTGGAAGAACTTCATTAAGACCCATGGGATTCCTTAAGACCGATGGTTCCTTCTTGGCCCTGCACAATCTGACTGGTGAAGCCTGGGCCTCTTCTAGGCAGTCTCCTTACCTCTACCTAGGTTCCTAGTCACAGATCCCTTCTCCTCTGTTCTTTAACATATCAAGTAGGATGTGATGATGGGGATTGGGATAGGGGTGGGGAGTGGGAAGAGAGCCTCTGATAACATTGCTAATCTTAGGATGGAACTTCGTTGTGTCATTGCAATTATCCGTCATGGGGATCGTACTCCTAAGCAGAAGATGAAAATGGAAGTGACACACCCAAGGTAGGAAGAGTGACCTAATTTAGACAAGTAGGTTTTTGTGAGAGAAACTGAGTTGGGGGGTAGCACCCAAAAGCTTTAACTGTCTCACCCTACACTGAAGCTTCTACTTACTTCTTCAGGTTTTTTACTCTATTTGAAAAACATGGTGGCTACAAGACAGGGAAATTAAAACTCAAGCGACCCGAGCAGCTCCAGGTAAGGTAGTGAGTCTGGCCAGGAGGAGCAGTACTATGAGAAAGAAAGAGGGTATGGGATTGGTCTTGCTGGGAGACTAGGATGAAAAGGTAATTGGCTGGGCCTTGGCCTCCTGCATGGATACCGTATTATTTCCTCTAGGAGGTGCTGGACATCGCAAGGCTGTTGTTGGCTGAACTGGAGAAAGAACCAGGTGGTGAGATCGAGGAGAAGACTGGGAAACTAGAGCAGCTGAAGTCTGTGTTGGAGATGTGAGAAAGGGGATAGCAAAAGGGAGCCAATAATAGTGAGAATTGGGCCGCTGGGACAGAAAGTAAACTGTGACTTTGTCCTATAGGTATGGTCACTTCTCAGGTATCAACCGGAAGGTGCAATTGACCTACTACCCTCATGGAGTAAAAGCTTCTAATGGGGGGCAAGGTAAGATATCATCCCCCTTCCCATTACCACTCAGATCTCTTGTTCTTCTTCTTTTTTTTTTTTTTTGTCTACTTTTTCTGTCCTACCAGATCTGATTCTTGAGCCTATAGATGGCCTCTAACCCAAATTACCTTTCTGGTCTCCTCAGAAGACCTACATTTAGATGTAGATCTAGACCTATTCACTGTCCCTTATTCCCACAGATCCACGGGGCGGGACGCTGGCCCCATCTTTATTGCTGGTACTGAAGTGGGGTGGAGAACTGACTCCTGCTGGCCGTGTTCAGGCTGAGGAGCTGGGGCGAGCTTTTCGCTGCATGTATCCTGGAGGACAGGGTGAGTGTTTTGTGGGGTAAATGCCTAGCAGAGCTGGGATAAAATGATTAGAGGATAAGTTGGGGGAAATGAGGGGACAGAGGCAATGAGGATATTTTTTCTTCCATATGAGTATTTATAGCAGTCCATTCCTGGTCCTCCCCTTTGCCCCCAGGTGACTATGCTGGCTTCCCTGGTTGTGGGCTGCTTCGTCTCCATAGCACTTTCCGCCATGATCTCAAGATCTATGCCTCTGACGAGGGCCGTGTCCAGATGACTGCTGCTGCCTTTGCCAAGGTGCATACTATAGTTCTTCCACGGCCCCAGCTTCCATTAGGTAGAGAAGCAGAATTTGGAGAATGCCTTGGGAAATTTTGGGGTATTCGTATGCCAACTCAGAGAAGTTTCTGCATGTTTCTGACCCCATTCTGTACTACTGAGAATGAGCTGAGAATAATTAGTAGGAGATGGCCCCTTGACCTCTACCTCAGCTCTTCAAGCCAGCTCCCATTTGATCTCTGGGACCATCTAGGCCTAGGCGGACTGGTCTAGAAGGGAAACTAATAGATCTTGTGATTCCCCTCCAGGGCCTTCTGGCTCTAGAAGGGGAGCTGACACCCATTTTGGTACAAATGGTGAAGAGTGCCAACATGAATGGGCTCCTGGACAGCGACGGTGACTCTTTGAGCAGTTGCCAGCACCGGGTGAAGGCTCGGCTGCACCATATTTTGCAGCAGGATGCACCCTTTGGCCCTGAAGACTATGACCAGGTCAGGCTGGCCCTATCTCTGTGCCCCAAATACCCTGGATCCCAAATTCCTAGAATTCTGAATAATAATAATCACTAATGATAGCATTTACTACTTGCCAGGCACTGTTTTAGTTGTTTTACACAATCCTTACAGCCACCCTTTGAGATAAGTACAGGTTCACAATCTCATATTCACAATTTCCAAAATTAAAAGGATTTTTGTAAGTTTGGTATCAAGACTCACTTGACAGCCAAACTTGACATGAACTGTCATAAGCTATTTATAATCCTTATTTATCCCACTTAGTGTAAATAGTCATTCATTTGGTGGCAAAAATATTAATGTGTTTGGTAACACCCTTGGCCCTGCTGGAGGTATGAGATAACATATGGCATATGCACTGAATTAACTTCTAAAGTCCAGAAAATTCTCAGTTCCAAAATGCAGCTGATCCCAAGGATTGTGAATAAAAGAATGTTTCTGTTTTCTGTTGTTGTATAAAAAAAGTACCCCAAAATTTAGTAACTTAAAATGACAACCATTTCATTATCTCTCACAGTTCTGGGCTCAACTGATCTTGCTTGGGGTCTCTCCCAATATTGCAGCCAATGTTGACTGGAGATGGAACCATTTGGAAGTTCAACTGGGATTTTGGGATGGCTGGCTCTCACCCTCCTCATTTTCTCCCTGTAACATCAGAGCCTCTCTTCTCCACATGTTTTTTTCATGTGATTTCTCTAGCATGATATCTGGACTTGTTATTAATAAATGGTAGCTTAAGACTCTCCAAAAGCAAGAACTTCCAAGCTTTCTTAATGCATAGGCCCAGAATCAGCACAACATAATTTTATTTTTTGTTAGTTAAGCATCATAAGGCCAGCCCAGGTTCAAGGGAAGGGGAGTGAGACAAACAATTAATGGCCATCTTTAATCCACCACAAGGACATTCCTCCCATTTTATAGATGAGAAAACCTGGGCTCAGAAGAATTTAAGTGACCTTTCCAAGGTCCCCCATCTAATATAAACACAAGGAGTCTAACTCTGGAGCCAAGGCTGTCACACCGCCTCACAGTAGTCATCACAGCAGATGCCATTACCCAATATGGTCATTCTTTCCCAGTGTATCCAGGCCACAATTGACCAGGCAGTGGTTTTCCACATTTCCCGCTCCTCATTTCTGATAATTTTTTTATTTTTTACAATTGTGATACCACTTTAATCATTTGTAAGTATGCAGTTCGGTAGCATTAAGTACATTTACATTGTTGTGTAACCATTTCTGATGGTTCTTAAATGAGCTAAGTAGTTGAGCACATTGCTATGAGCACATAGCATTTTCTGTGTTCTCCTCTGAACAGAACTTGGTAAGGGCCAGGACCTCGCTCCCTTATTTTCCAATTCGTTGTTCACTGTGAAATCCAAAAAAGCTAAGCTAAGGCAATTTCGCCTTCTCGCTTGCTACCTTTTGCTAGCAAGAATGGAACTTGTGAGGACCTAGGTAGTATAGTACGTTTCACCCACAAATTTTTTTCTTCTTCCTTATTCCTCACTGACTATGACTGTCCATTGAGTTGGAAACCAGTTCTCAGGCAGCACTTCTGCTTTAGGTTCAGGCCAACATCTTGCAGCGGTCCCCAGTCTTTTTGGCACCAGTGACTATTTTCATGGAAGACAATTTTTCCATGGATTGGGGAGAGTGGGGATGGTTTTAGGATAATTCAAGCACATTACATCTATGTGCACTTTATTTCAATTATGATTACATTATATAATGAAATATATATAATGAAAATATATAATGAAATAATTACATAACTCACCATAGGTTAGGGACTCCTGGTTTAGAGGAACAAGATAGTGTTTTCTCTGATATCTACTCATGAAAACATTCTGTGAAGATTTTGAGGGATTTTGCTTCAATCTTTATTCTCCAGCATTTTCCATGTATATTTTAGGGCCCCCAAGAAAAGAACTAAGGTCTGTTTTATTTTCTCTGGCTTTAAGATCAACCCCTCTTACTTGACTATGTGCTAGAGTAGTCTCCTTATCTGAAGGCCGTAGAACAGCTAGTGTGCCCAATAGTCTCAGAATGCCCATTGGAGTGAGCCAGTGTACAGGTCTGTATTGCAGACAGGCTCTTCCAAATAAGCTCACAGGAATAGGGGCAATTGACACTGAGCTGACTTGCTTTTCTTTTCTCTATTCCGCATAGCTGGCTCCCACTGGAAGTACTTCCCTGCTCAACTCCATGACTATCATCCAGAATCCTGTGAAGGTCTGTGATCAGGTATTTGCCCTGATTGAAAACCTCACCCATCAAATACAAGAACGGATGCAAGACCCCAAGTCTGCAGGTGGGTACGAATACTGCTATCTTCCCTTCAAGGTCTCAGGTATGGATGGCTTTCTCAGGCACTCCTGTGTCCTCTCCTAAATCTCTGAAATAAGGCATCCTCATCTCCCTGGTTCTACTTAAGGATTGTCGGAGTCTTTTGTTGGAGGCAAAATTTTTGGCTCTGACTACCGCTTTCCTTCCAGACCTGCAACTCTATCACAGTGAGACGCTAGAGCTAATGCTACAGCGTTGGAGCAAGCTGGAGCGTGACTTTCGACAGAAGAGTGGACGCTATGATATCAGTAAGATCCCTGACATCTATGACTGTGTCAAGTATGACGTACAGCACAATGGAAGTCTGGGACTTCAAGGCACAGCGGAGTTGCTACATCTCTCTAAGGCGTTGGCGGATGTGGTCATTCCCCAGGTGTGTCTTGTATAAGGGACCTATTGTGAGGGTAAGGGCATTGGGGGAAGGAAGGAGAAAAAAGGTGGAGGGTGATTTGGGAACCTGGAGAAGGAAACTTAGAGAAGGAAGTAGTTGAGTTGCTATAATTCTCAGGGTCCACTCTGGCTCTGGGTAAGTACAGGAGGCTAATTCAGGAGACAGCTGGAGGAGGGGGAATATAGTGGATATGAAAGAAGGCCTAGACCTGAGGAGAAGACAAGCATGATCTTGGGTCTGGGAGTATGAGGTGTGGGAAAACAAGATTCATCGAGGTCCTTATTCCTGGCCTATGGCTCCTAGGAGTACGGGATCAGTCGGGAAGAGAAACTGGAAATTGCTGTGGGCTTCTGTCTTCCACTGTTGCGGAAGATACTACTTGACCTACAGAGAACCCACGAGGATGAATCCGTCAACAAGCTGCATCCCCTGTGAGGGAGGGCTGGGAGGGGTGTTGGATGGAGGGAGGGGCATGTCAGGAAGCCCTGGGGGAATCAAGGTTGGGGCAGCTTGGGGGAACCACGAGTAGATGGGATGCTGAAATGTAAAGGAGAGGAGAAGTCTTTGAGGAAGGAGTTTCTGGAAGGGTGGAAAGGGGATCATCTCTGACTGTGTGAGTGATTTAGCTATTATCTTAGGTACTCTCGAGGAGTGCTCTCTCCAGGCCGCCACGTTCGAACACGTCTCTATTTCACCAGTGAGAGCCACGTCCACTCCCTACTCAGTGTCTTCCGTTATGGGGGACTTCTTGATGTAAGGATCCTCCTTCCTTAGCTCATGAACCTCTTTCCCCAGCATTCTTTTACTCTCCTTCTCATGCTTCTTTTTTACTGCAAGCTTTCTCTATTTTCCTTGGCTCCCTACGCATTCCCTGACCCCCTTGTCCTTGAGCATTGGCTTATCTCTTTTTGTGTTCTGTAGGAAACCCAGGATGCACAATGGCAGCGAGCTTTGGCTTATCTTAGTGCCATCTCAGAGCTCAACTACATGACCCAGATTGTCATCATGCTTTATGAGGACAACACGCAGGTGAGGAGCTAAAAGGGTAGGATGAGCAAACAGTCTTTTCATTCTACCTCCATTAAAAAAAAAAGGTCTTGCCAGGCACCGTGGCTCACACCTGTAACCCTCGCACTTTGGGAGGTTGAGGCAGGATTATTGCTTGAAGCCAGGAGTTCAAGACCAGCCTGAGGAAGAGCAAGACACTGTCTCTACTAAAAATAGAGAAATTAATCAGGCATGATGGTGTGCGTCTATAGTCCCAGCTACTGGGGAGGCTGAGGCAGGAGGATCACTTGAGCCCAGGAACTTAAGCTGCAGTGAGCTATGATGATGCCACTGCACTCTAGCTCAGGCAACAGAGTAAGACCCTGTCTCAAAAAAAAAAAAAAAAAAATTCTTATCTTTAGAATCTGGAGAATCCAACTAAGTATGGTACCTAGGCACAGCATGACACAGGGCATCCAGGAGGTTCCTACTGAAGCAGAAAATATGTTCTAAGCTGCTGTTGAGCCAGAGAGATGACCTAGAACACAGCTCTGGCATTAGGGAGGATATGGGTTTTGGGATAATGTTATGAGTATTTTTTCCAAAAAACGTGATTATACATATACCTTCTACTTATGGGTCCACAAAGATATCTTTAAATGTGCTGCCATGTGTGCCATAGCCAAGCTGAATTGTGGGAGATGAATGGGAAGTGTTGTAGAACTGGAAGTTTGGAAGTAATGTGGTGACTTCACAAATGGTGGAGGTGAGGGAATGAGGATCCTGTGACAGATTACAGTTAAAGGGAAGTTATGAGAGATCAGCCCCAGAGTGGGGCAGGACACCGAATCCTTGGGAGGATGTATCCTTTTGAGTTTCTCTCTACTCCCCCTGCCTGGTCTTCCAACACAATATCCAGCTTCTCCCACCTGCCCTTTCACGTGGCGATACCCCATAGGATCCCTTATCAGAAGAACGGTTCCATGTGGAGCTACACTTCAGCCCTGGAGTGAAAGGCATCGAGGAGGAAGGCAGTGCCCCAGCTGGCTGTGGATTCCGTCCAGCCTCTTCTGAGGTGGGTCAGAGTGCTGGGATTTGGGACTGGAGGATTTAGGAACTAAGTGGTGGGAAACTGGGAAACAGCACAGGGAGGTAAAAGGGTTGAAGAGTCTGGGATTAGGAGGAAGGAGGCCACTGAAGCTTCTTTCTGCCTGTTACTGTGCAGAATGAGGAGATGAAAGCAGACCAAGGCAGCATGGAGAACCTGTGCCCAGGGAAGGCATCAGATGAGCCAGACCGGGCATTGCAGACTTCACCCCAGCCTTCTGAGGGCCCTGGCCTCCCGAGGAGATCACCCCTCATTCGTAACCGAAAAGCCGGCTCCATGGAGGTAAAGGGAGGGGCTTGGGGAAGAGACGAAGGGGTGGAAGTGCTCATAGGATAATATCCTTGTATCCTCTAGATCCCTTTGAAGGGATTCTTGGGACTTGAAGCAGAGTCCTCCTTCCCCTGATGGATACGTTTCACTTAATTTCTCTTTCACAGCTGGTCCCTCAGTGGAGCTTCTTTAACCTGCTTGCTGCTTCTGAGATTAAAGAGTTGCCAGCGAGGGGTGCCTGAGAAATAAGAATTTAAAGAGGCGAGATTGAGGAAGATGGATTTGAAAAGGCTGTTCTCTAAAAGGAAATACTGTAGAAATAGCATGAACTCTGGCCTAAAATCCTAGTCTGATTCTTAGAAGCTGTGTGACCTTGACTAGGTAACTTCTCTAAGCCTCAAATTTTTTTCATCTGCAAAATATGAATAATACCTTACAGGCACTCCATAAACAAAAACTGTAATAACAATATTAAAGGCCAGGTCCTCTTCATCTCTTTCTTGCCTTGGGTAAAAATTATAGCTCAGACTGGAGCAAGTAGCTGGCACTTTAATTTACCTGTAGTGTTGTTCCATAAAGTGGATCAGTCTGGAGATCTATCTTCCTCTTCTTCTTGTTTTATCAGCCTGGGCCTGTGTTCTGCTATTCTTGGAATTCATCTCTAGTTCTGGTTCTAGCTCTCTAGTCAAGAGGAAGGAACTGTTATTGATCTCACATTGTGTCCAGCTATCTGCCCTGGGGTTTTTGTTTTGGTCTTTTTCCCAGAAAGAAAGTTTCCCACTTTGGCCCAGTGACACTCTTTTGGACATCATGGTTTATCTCTATTTCAGGGACTCCGACTATCTGATTTGGGGTCTGCTTTGACCCAGTGAATCTGTTCACCTGGCTCTGTGCCAGGTCTCTAGAGGAATTTTGTTTTCCATTTTAGGGATATATCACAAGAATCTATAACTAGCTTACATAGGTTCAGTGAGAGGTTTACAGTTCAGATTTTGGAGAAGGCTGAGAAGACAAACTGCAATCTTTTTTCTAGACTCATCTTTTATTTCCTGATCATTTTATGATGAAATTGACATGGTGAATACGCAGAGTTTCTTTAGGTGCAGTATGCATTATTTTCTCTTTGTGGTGTAGGAGTAACTTGGTATTCTTAGTACTCTATTATCCTACAGACTTATGTGACATAGATCAATCAGGCAGACTGACACATAATCTTCCTTCAGCAAGCTGCTCCTTCCCATCCGCATGTCCTCCTTATTCCCATGGTCTGCTGGTCTCCCTGGCACTGCTGTGCTTGACCCCTTCTTTCTTCTGGTTTATGCAGTCAGGAGACATACGCAGAGGAGAGACCTCTGTATTGTTTGTCAGACTTGATGAGGTTGACTTCTTTCTCTCAGGCCTGTACGAGCTTCCTGTTGAAATCACATTCCTTCCTTTCAGTTACTAGTGCTGCTCAGACCCTGGCTTAGGATGGTTGCTCAGGATGTGCTCAGCTTTGTAAGAAAGTCTTCTCTCTGCTCCTTGGTCATACAGCCTTATATATTAGTATGTCCTCTCCTTGCTCTAGAAGTATAGCATTGGACAGTCATATCCTTATCAACTACATCCTTCCCCATCCCTTCTTCTCCTCTCCTCTTGTCATCTCATATTTTTGAACTGTCTTAGACTACAAAGCCTGTGACCTTCATAGCAGCTGTGTTCCAGCTGGTCATCCTCTCCAGCCCTATAACTAACTCTGCCCTGTGGGCACTGGGGCTTTTGGGAGCCTAGGAATTAAAGGAGCCATGACCGGCTTTCCACCCGGTCTGATTACAGGTCATGAACATGCAGTGCACGGGGAGCCTGGACCTGATCCCCTTGCGGGGACGGCGCCACCGGAGGTCAGGAGACCTCCCCTGGCTTTCCCCAGCCATCGGCCTACAGCCCCGGGCTATGTCCCCCACTCACCTGGCATCCTGCACACAGGTGTCCCTCCCTACCTCACCTTCCTTTCCTGCTTTCTGTCTTTGCCTTTTAGGGTCTAGGGACTCAGACCACTATCTGCGTGGGATGTGTATATGTTGAGGATTGTGTGATTGGGCCCACATGGGCATTTTAAGAATTCTGTTTCATGTGTCTAGGAGTGAGACAGTTGGAGGGGAGGGCTTCTTGGTTCAATAGGAAACCTAGTGTGGTTGCAGTAGCTACAGCTGTCCCATGGAAAGAAGGAGAGGGTGGTCAGAGTTTATTTCTTATTTGTGACTTAGCCACTGTGATTGGCTTTCTGAGTCCTGGAGAGGGATAGAGAAGATTAGGGGACCCTGCTCTGCTGAAAACTGGGAGTGGTGGAAAATGATTTCTCAGATTTGGAATGGGAGGGATGTGGGAACATGCATCTTAGAAGTGCCTTCTGCTATAGAAGTATTCCCTGGACAGTTCCCTCCACACAGTATACTCTCTGTTCCCTTCTCTGTTCCCTTTTCATCACTTTTTCCCATAAATCCTTTGATTCTTCCAAACTTTCTGACACTGCTTGGCTTTATAGGGGCAGGAATTCAGAACCTGGGTTTTATTCTTCTGGGGTGAGGTGGCAAAATGATTAATATAAAATCCTTATCCTGCAGGTACTTTCTGAGACTTCATCCTCCAGGCCTGGTGGCTACCGGCTCTTTTCATCTTCACGACCACCAACAGAGATGAAGCAGAGTGGCCTAGGTATGGTTTTCCAGCATTTTTCACCTGTTGTTGGAAAGGGTGTCTGTTCTTCAGAGTTTTATTGTGGGCAACCTTTGTCATGGGAGTTGAGACCATACAGGGAGTGGAATGTCAGGTGGGGGTAGGGAGGACGAAGTGGGAGAAGCCACAGTTAGATATGAACTTGGATCTTGGAGGATTGTTTCCATCCCAGGAAGATGTGTTGTCTTTTGGTTTTCTACACCAACCCCCATTTCCCTGGCTGAAGGGCATTTTTCTGGCCTTCCCTCTCATTCCTTATCTGTCCCTCCAGTCTAGCCCAGACCTTAAGGGGCCATGGAGACTCTGAACCTTCAGAGTTATCAAAGACAGAGCTATAAATAGAGGTACTTGTGACCCCCATAAGTGTCATATTCCTCATTTGGAGAACATGTGCCATGTCTTCCTCTGAAATCTGTGTTTTTCACATCCCTGCGCTGGCCCCTCATACCACCAGTCCTTTTCCTCCATCCTCTCCTAATCCTATAACTTTTCCTGCTTCCTTCTGGAACATTGAGGGACAAATCTGAGACTACAGTAGTGGCAGAGGCTTCTCTCAGGACTTTGAGGGAATATCTCTTGATTTTTTGATCCCTGGAGAAGTGTGGAGAACATCATTCAACCTTTTCTAAGAACACAGACAGCAGGAAGGAACAAGCCTCAGAGGGTATCATGTTCTTTTGGAGGGGGAGGTGGTCCTTGGGAGGGACTATTTCTCACATGCCTTGTGAGCCATAACTACACCTAGGACCTGGAAGTCAGAGATGGTTGTGTGAGGTCTGGACTTGGTCCCCTGGCTCTTTCTATTTTGTCCTGTTCTTTTCTCTGTTTAGCTCATCTTATTTTTCTTTACCTTTGTCCTTGGCACCCAATTTCTTGGCCCCAAAATGGTCAGCTTTTGGACCAGCAAGGGGGAGAAAGGTTTTGGTAACTTTCCAGATGAATTTTATGAGAGTAGTTTGCCTTCTAGATCCCTGAAATGAGGAAGATGGTTTGAGGCATGAGAAATAAATGACAAATAAATATGTAGATCTGTGATACGGACTTCTCTTCCAAGAAGTCCCAGTAAATAATAGGTTTTAGATAGGCTGGAAAAGAGGATAGGTGTGTCTGGCCCAGTTTAGTGGGAGTGCTTTCAAGAACAAGGCACAGGTATGGACATGGGACTGGTTGACAGATGGTAGTGGTAAGGTAGAGACCACCCTCTGAGATGATCTGAGGACTGGGCAGAGCAGGGTTGGCACGACTGCATCAGAAAATTATTCATTGGAGGAAGTAAATGTAGGACAAAGCTTGGGGTGGTCGGGGATGGAGCCAGCTAGTTTTAGCTTCTCTGAAGAAAAGCAGACATATTTAACAACCTTTATTACTCTCTGGAACCTCAATCCAGAGCCTGTTCAAGCATGAAAGGTAGGGGAGATTGCTGTGTAGAGGAGAGGTCCTGAATTCCAGGGTGGAGATCAGCCATCTAAGCTTCTTGATTGCTCTGGTGACCTTGAAATCCTGGGACCCCTGAAACCAGGGTGCTTTCTTTGTGGACACAAAGAAAACTGGCCTCCTCTCCACTGTCCATCTCCCCAGTGAATGTTAAGTCCTAAGCCAAACCCAGAGATCTGGCTAAGAAGGATTTTTAAGTAGAGGGACAAATCCTGGGAACTTGGGTGTCAGTCTTGTCTCTTCCTGACTATTATGTCCTTGTGGGCTATAGTAGAAGAAGGGACCATGGAGTCCCAACCCTATGCTAGATCACATATTGGGGACAGTGATTGCCCTGATTTATTTTCTTTTAGAGATTCTTCAAATTTTATTTACTTCTCTGATTGGCAATAGAGTTCTCTTTGCTTTCTTTGAACTTATATGTGTGGGTATCTGGCTTTGAGCATAGACTTACAAGACAATAAACTTTTGAGAGCAGAAAAAACATGTTTTTTTTGTTGTTTCCTGCTTCCCTTTTTAGTAGGGTGCTCAGCACATACAGGCATGCTCGACATGTAATCAGCTGACTCTTCCATGCCTTTCAATCTGTGACCATCTTCACTTCAGAAACTGTGCCATTTCCTCTTACGAAAAATAAGTATTTTTTTCCTAACTGAAATACAGTTGGTCCTCAGAGTCAGGAGACCTGGATTATAGCCCAGCTTAGCTTCTAACAAACTGTGTGACCTTGAGCAAATGAGGTCCCTTTTGGGTCTCAGTTTTTTCATCTCTAAAATGAGAAGATTGAGCTGGACCATCTCAGAGTCCCTTCCAGCTTTAAAAATTTAATGAGTCTCATACTTTCGTTCTTGGAAAAAGTAAAAGGCCTGAAGGGAAGGGACATTGGATGAAGAACTTAGGAAGAATTGGAAGGGTGGCAGCTGAGTGCTCAACACCCAGTTTCCAGTTTCAGTCAAAGCTCTTTCCTTTCAACCCTATAAGGGACTAGATTTCTGGGTTTCTCAAACCGTATATACAGAGTAAGGGGCACGGAATTAAATCTAGGAGAAATCTAGAGGGATCTACCAATTCTTTTAGCACATCTGAGAGCCACATGGAAAGCACAGTCTATCCCTTTCAGTAGCTTTAAATCCCCTAATATGACTAACCCCGCATCTGTAGTGGCCTCTTGTCTCTGCCGTGTAGATCTTCAAGACAATCCCCACTTTGCTTGCCCGTGTGGCTATGGACAGTAGTGACAGCTGTTTGTGGTTACGTGGAATGGCCACATGGTGTTGGTTCTGAATGACTGTGTGTGTGTCTTGATGTTGTCATGTGAAGTTGTATGTACTTCTGTGTGGTAGTTGCAGCTTTGCGTGGCTACTAACGCACTCCCGGCCTTGCAGGCTCGCAGTGCACAGGGCTGTTCAGCACCACGGTGCTGGGTGGCTCCTCCAGTGCTCCGAATCTTCAGGACTACGCCCGCAGCCATGGCAAAAAGCTACCACCTGCCAGTCTGAAGCACCGAGATGGTATGTGGGTGGGTTTTGGGGGGAGCAACTCTTTTCTTCACTTATCTCCCAGCAAGGACACAGCCCAAGAATTATTCATGCTTAAGATGGCACTGACACTGGCCTTATACCAAGTTTTCTTCATCAATAATAGATGAGAGAAGGAACCAGGCCCCCTTCCACCCCTCCATTTGCATTCCCTCTTGCCATACAAATACTACTTATTTATGCTTATCCCTTCATAATCTCCCTCATACAGCCCTGCTGCATCAATTTGTACTCTTTCCTGGATTCTGGCCTGTAGGGGTAAGGACCAAGGATGATGATCTGTGGTCATGAAGAATGCAGTGAAGCCTTGATTAAAATCCAGCACATCAGGTTTAGGGAAGGGGAAGTCGCTAAGCTAAGGCAGAAAAGATGATATGGAAAGAGACTGAGGGAAGGGATGAAAATTTCTATACTGATTTTATTTCCAAATGACCAGAAAGAAGATGCAGTGGTAAAATTAGAGTTGTTTTGGGGGCCGTATTGTGGTAGAGATGACACATACAGATTCCTAAGAGATTACACCAAAGGAAAATGAAATGTGTTAGTCAGGAATCTAAGGGGTGGGGATGGGAGTGGATCATATAACTAACAATAAAAAACAGAGTCTATTGTGGGCAAATTTCAGAGCAGAGGGTGGGGACAGGGTGGGTATAATCCCCACGATGTCTTTTCTCCCCAGAGCTCTTGTTTGTCCCGGCCGTAAAACGATTTTCTGTGTCGTTTGCAAAGCATCCGACTAACGGTACGTTTGCTTCTGACTCAACGTCATTCCTCCTCACCATGTCACCTCCAGACACTTAACCTTTGAGTTCTGACACTGACTTTGCCTCTCCTTCCACTGTGTTTACACCCTGCTGTCTCTGAATGAGCCACTCACTAAGTGTGACAGGACATTTCCTTTGTGACAGCCTTAGCCTTGGCTGAAGCCTGGCTGCCCTGTCCCTGTGGCAACTCAGGGTCTTACTTCCATAATCTCCGTCATCACCATTACATCACTTTTGTTAGTATCACCACCAAAACATTGATTAAACCTCTCCCTTTCCTATCTCATGACTGCTGGGCTGTGTACAGACATGATAATGATTCCCCTTCTTGGGATGAGAATAGTATTTCCTAGATTGGTTCCACTTCTTCTCCACTCCCACTCCCCTGCCCCAAACTCCTCAGCTTATATAATTTTGATCCTTCTGTTTTTTCTCCAACTCTGTCATTGGGGCGGATGACTAGTTTGTTCCTCTTTTGGAGCAATGCTACAGTTCCCAGCTCCCCGGCCTACTTACAAGGACATTGGTCTTGAATATATAGTTTCCCATCTCCATATTTCTATCTCGTGCCATTGTATGTATTTTGTGTGGCTCTTGTGCTCCTGACATTTGCTTTATGTTACTACTAACCTAGTGCCTGGGCCTAGAAAACAAGAGCCCAGATTGCTTTGGGATAAAAAAAGAAAAAGAAAGGAGTAGGAGGCGGTTGGTAAAGAAAAAAGGACTGCCTTGAGTTTTTAAATGTAGTTTCCATGTGGCACCAGCCTACCTATGGCAAAGCTGTCTCAGAGAGGCTTGAAGTGAAGAGTTGAGATGTCTGCTGGCGATTCTGGGGGAGCTTAAGGATGAGTAATGTTTCAAGAATATTGAAGAACTGGGTCTGCCCACACTAAGGTGAAAGAGTTCGGAGATCTGTGTGAACCAAAAACTGAAGGGCTGTGGTCTCTTTATAGATATAGCAGGAGAACCCAGGGCTCATTCCCTGTTGAGGTTTTACCCTTTATATCCTTAGTTTCTTCTCTGCATTGTATTTTGTCTTAAGGTAAATCCAATTTTGTTAGATATGAGTTTCTTCTGTCCAAGGGCTAATACTCTCGGAGGGAGGTAAAATTTGCCTGACTTCCTGGCTAGAAAACCTCCACGTGCTGCTCTCCTGCTTCCTAGCCAGTGGCAGCTGCTGGATTTTAGCCCAGTCAGGTGGTTCATCTCCAGTAGGCACTGCTGAAATTTCTCCCTAGGTTGACTAGCCTATACTTGCTTGGTTTGTCCCTGCCCCCAGGCTCCCATTTGTGCCTGTGGCAGGAGTCCCCATTCAGAGTGGCATGGCTGTGCCTACTCATTTAGCTTCAAGCTCTTCTGGCCCCCATGTGCCACAGCCATCTCCAGTGTAGAACCTAATGCACTAATAATGTTGCCTGGTACTTGGACTTAGGGTCCATGACACAGTAAAAAGAACTTGGGCCTCTGAAATCAGAGCTAAATCCCATATCTGCTAGTTTCTTAGCTGCCATAAGAAAAGACCCAAGTTCATAAAACAGATCCCCAAACCTATATACCTCCAGTTCCCTGAAGCCTTGGTTAGCAGCTTCACCAGTTGAAGAAAATAATTAATTCTACCAAAAGGATGAGAAGAAGAAAGAACTGGACAATTCAGGTATAGCGTGGGATAACAAATTTAAGATCTCCTCCAACATGCTGCACACTTCCCCAGGGGTCTTCTTGCCTCTTTTGCTTTTCTTGTGTTTGACCACAGAGGCTAAGAAGCCGGAATCTGGGATCTACCTGTTGAGAAACAGGAGAAATTTGGATCTGTGTGTCTCTTGCTGAAGAACATTATCTAGATTTAATTTGGCCCTCAGGACAATCTGAGGGCTATACCCCATGGCCAAGATCTTGCATGACTGACCCAGCAATTACAGTGGATGTTCTGTCTGTAATTGCTTGTGGCAGATTAGTCACGGTAGTATGCCCACCTACTGTCCCATCATCACCTTCTCCTTGCTATGATGTCTGGCTTTGAAACAGCAGCTGGAAAAACTGGACCTGGCTTTGGAAAGGAGACAAGGCAATGCTTTCTCCATACTTTGCTGGGAGGGTAGCCCTCAGTCCACCCCTGCCTCTGTTCCTGATAAGCTTCTGTCACATCCTGTGACTATATCCAGCATATGAGAATGGCCCCTTGCTAAACTGCATGCCGAACTCACCACAGTAAATAATTACTAAAGTGGAAAAGAGACTGTGGCTCACCCACAGAGCGGGTGTCAGAGTGTGCCAATTGTATTTGTCAAGGCTGTTATCTTCTAGGGACCCACACAACTGTGTGACTGTCGATACAGTGAGTGCTCACCAGTCTAGCCTGGATAGAACTGAAATCAATCTCCTGACATTCAAACTAAGGTCTCTGAAAACTGTGGTCTTGTGGATCACCCTGTGGAGCCAGTCCTGGTCTGAGAGTTCTGAGCAGTCATCCTCAGCTATCTTAATCCCACCTTCTCTGCTTCCTGAGCACATCCTTGTACTCAAGTTCTTACCCATCCTCACACCAGGTCTTACCTTTTCCCCAAGATCTTTCCCCGCTGTTTCTTTTACATCCCAACCCCGCACATGCCTTTCACTGCAATCAACCTTTTGCAGTTGAATTGCGTGCCTCTCACACTTTGCCAAGCAGTTAAAATGAGGGATTCAGAATCAAAGCTTTTCTACTCATCAGCTGAACAAAATGCAGTTAGACTCACTAACAGTGGGAAGAAAATATAAAATTATCTAACTTTTAGCTTCTGTAATGAATATAGTATCCCCCAAGTCCTGAGATTTATGTATTCTTTTAAAAATATATGTTTATTTGAACAAGAGTAAGGTAAAGGATGATTAGTCAATATTAGCTTTTTTACATATTAATTTCATTTTTTACATGCACTGTTATAAAGGAATCCTAAACCTGGTTTCCTGCCAGTGTCCTACGCTAGCTGCCTAGCACCAGCCTTGACTGTGGCTACCTTAGAGTCTGGTCCAGAAGGTCTGCCTTGAACATTAACCTTCAGGAGGCTTTTTAAGCTTTAGACTATCTTGATACCCAATACAGTTCTTTTTTTTGAAACAGAGTCTCACTCTGTTGCCTGGGCTAGAGTGCCCTGGCATCAACCTAGCTCACAGTAACTTCAAACTCCTGGGCTCAAGCAATCTTACTGCCTCAGCTTCCTAAGTAGCTAGAAGTACAGACATGCGCCACCATGCCCGGCTAATTTTTTCTATATATTTTTAGTTGTCCAGCTAATTTCTTTCTATTTTTAGTAGAGATGGGGTCTCGCTCTTGCTCAGACTGGTCTCGAACTCCTGAGCTCAAACAATCCACCTGCCTCTGCCTCCCAGAGTGCTAGGATTACAGGCATGAGCCACCGCGTCTGGCCTTTTTTTTTCCTTTTTGAGGCAAGGTCTTGTTCTGTTGCCCCAGCTAGAGTGCAGTGGTGTCATCATAGCTCACTGCAACCTCAAACTCCTGGACTCCAAGCGATCCTCCTGCCTCAGCCTCCCATGTAGCTAGGACTACAGGCATATGCCACCACACCCTGCTAATTTTTTCTATTTTTAGTAGAGATGGGGTCTCCCTCTTGTTCAGGCTGGTCTCGAACTCCAGACCTCAAGCGATCCTCCTGCCTCGGCCTCCCGGAGTGCTAGGATTACAGGCGTGAGTCACCACGCCCAGCCTCGATACCATTCTTGAGCTTCATCTCTAAGTGACTTTGAATCCTTTCGTCTTTATCCCAACTTCGTAAATCCATTTGTCTGAAAAACAGGCCCTAAATAAGGTTTGTCCAAGAATGATCAGGGACCCTGGAGCTCTAGTCAAGGCTCTCAGCTACAGAACTGCCACCTCACCCCTGTCCAGAATGATGTAACTACTATCTGCAAGCACTGAATCAATTATGCTTGAGGAGGAAGGAGAGGACATTGCTATATGGTCTCACTAGTCCCTTCTTTTAGACTCACTGTGTGATGCCAACACTCTTCTTCCCTGCAAGAGATGCCCAGTGGCTCTGACCGTCTCTGCTTCTCTCTTAGCTCACCTTGGATCTGAGTGCCCCGACCTCCCAATAATGCTTGTGCCAGTCAGTGCCCCCTCATTGTCTCTCCCTCTTCTCTTTCTTTATCTTTGTGCTTCCTGCCGTGGTCCCCCCACCCCCTCCAGAGCTGCTGGATGACCAGCACCCTGTGGTCCGGTTGCTGCGCAGTTTTTCCTCTGACTGCCCAGGGGGCCGGCCAGTCTCCTTGGATGCCACGCTGGCGCATCACCTGCACCAGTGCTCCTACCACCTGCGCCTCTTCCGGAACTGGCTGCGCTCAGGCCAGGATGATCCCGAGTGCCTCTACGGTACCCCCTGCCACCAAGCTGGCTGCTGCCACTACCCTGGCTGGGACTGGTTGCTTTGCTTATTGCACTTCTGGCAGGAGAACCCACCTATTTCTTTCTCCTGTTTTCCCTAAGGTTGTGTGACTTGCATTTAGTCGCTTGGATGGGATTGGGGCCAGACTGCCTGGTAGCTATAGCATTGGCTGCTCATCCCCTTCCTGTTCTCCTTTCTCACTGCCCCCTAATGTTACCCATTGCCCACTTCTATTCAGTACAGGAGTAATCTCTTCCCTTGGAATCTGTTCTTATCTCTCTAACCCTCTACTACCGCCATCTTCAAATTCAAATGTTTTCTAGCTGTTCTGAGGAGCTAGAGGCTATATTTGTCCAGCTCTCCTGCCACTAGATTACAGGGGAAAACTGAGGCACAGAGGCCTCAATTGAATCCTTGAGGCAAACAGGGCCAGAGGTTAGAAGATGATCAGGTATAATCCTTTTGAGTCATAAATTTTAGTCATTGGTGAACAAGAAGCTAAGTCTTGCATAGATATTGTTGTCTTGCCTACCTTTGGTCCCTTTAAGGAGATGTAGAGGAGGCATAGGAAAGATTGGTTACTGAGAAAGTGGTTGGGACGTGTATTTCTTGATCTTCCAATGGGGACATTTTTTCCATCAACAGTCCCTGGGATTAGGGTTGCACATTTAGGGTTACCCTTGACCCCACCCAAACTGGTAGAACTACATTGAAATTGTTGGGTTTAGAGCAGAAAATCAGTACTTATTCTTTTTTTCTAGGGGGATTGCCTTGTTTTCCTGATGAAGTAGAGAGATCCTAGCAAGTCTGGGATCTTCCAATAGATCAGAAGGGAGAAGCATTGATGTGATGGAAATGACCAAGAAAGAACTTCCATCCCCCATCC
Organism: Avahi laniger; assembly: GCA_963575035.1. Classification (NCBI taxonomy): domain Eukaryota; kingdom Metazoa; phylum Chordata; class Mammalia; order Primates; family Indriidae; genus Avahi; species Avahi laniger. The sequence goes on from CAUYSK010008680.1 coordinate 26,892, forward strand.
TGTTCATGCATGTGGTTTTCCTGGGCTGAGCTTCAAGTATATTGCATGCCCTCCAATGTGCATCCAAGTATTCTAGCCTTTCTGCCCACATCCTAAATTTGCATGAACCCCTCTCTCAGATTCCATGCCCTCCTCCTTAAACCAGTTCTCATGTTCATGATACCTGAAATCTGCTGTTTCTTCCCAGCTCCCTGACCTCCCTACCTCATGTTAGATCTACAGTTTTCACCGCTTACCTCTAGATCCTTATTTTATTCCCCCAGAAAGCACAAGAGCAATGTTGGTGCTTACCCTACTGGATTCTTTGATTTTTCCATGGGATGTTGCAGGCTCTCCATAGATAGGATGAAAGGTGATTTGATTCACCTGGAGGCTTTACCAGGTAGACATTTTAAGAAATCTGGAGGTGAGAGAAACAGATTACCCTAGGAACAATGAAGATTTTCCTCTCCTGAGAATCTCAGATCCCCCACACTCTAAAAGCCACGGACTCTCCTGGTGGCTCTCAGGGACTCTCCATGCTTCCTTGGCCAGTTGGGGTATATCTGGCAGGAATAACATTGACTTTGTCTACCTCTTTTCTAACAGGATTTGAAGGGTGCTCCATGGTGCCTACCATCTACCCCCTGGAAACACTGCATAATGCCCTTTCCCTGCGTAAAGTGAGCGAATTCTTGAGTAGAGTCTGCCAGCGCCACAATGATGCCCAGGCACAGGCCTCTGCAGGTATGGATAATACTCTTATTTTGTACTCCATCTCTGCCCCTAATGCCATGCCTCTTAGCATATGAGAAAGTAATAAAAAGATAGGCACTTCACAAAGACACAAAAATAAACTTAAAAAAATGTATAATTGTATAGGCCAACTAAAATATCACAGAAATATCATTCCTTCCCAATAAAATGTGATCCCAATAAAAATACTATTCTCCTCAAATCAGGCAAATCAACTCTAAAGTTCTCATTGAAAAATAAACAAGCAAGAACAGGAAAGAAAACATGAAAAGAGGCGCAATGAGAGGATACTAGCCTCACAACATTTTAAAACATCCTTTAAAACTTCTACAATACAAACGTGTAGTAATGGTACATGAATAGACAGAGGGTCAAAGAAACAAAATGGAAAATTAAAAATAGATGAAATTAGCATTTCAAAATACTGAGTGAAAGACAGACTTTTTAATAAATAGATTTGGGACAACTAAATAGCCATTTGACAAAAATTAAAATTGAATCCATACTTTACGCTATATACCAGAATAAACTCCATATGGAACAGAGATCTAAATGTAAAAATCAAATTATATAACTCCAAGAGCTTATTCATTCATAGAAACACCAAAAAATCAGCAAAAACTGTCAAAACCAACTCCATCAGAACCTGGAAAATAGTCAAAGGTTTATAGTAACTAGAAAAATGCTGAATCAAGAAAGAGGCAATGCAAAATTGGCAGAAAAGCTCTGTGGCATTTTTACTTGCCCTTGCCCCACCCACTTCCTTGGCTTGGTGGTGGGTTTTGAAATGGCAGCCCATTTTCTCAGTGGGGGACCCTGGTCCCTGGCTCCAGGGGGAGCAGAGCAGACCTTATTCTCAAAGAATTGTGTTTGTTCTAATCTGTCTGTGCTGCCTGAAGGACTGACACAAGGTGCATGCCTACATTTGTTTTGCCTAATTTGAAACTCAAATTAGAAAACTGGTTATGCAGAGGGTGTTCCTCAAAAACATTGTATAGCAAATGAACAACTGCTGCTGCCTGAGGGAAAATGTTATAGTTAATGCAAACAACAGAGGTAATGAAAGTCTGGGAGGAAAACCTGGGGGAGAATTTCTCTGGGAAATTAGGGCATTCAAAAGCACCCATATATACTGGCAAAGAGCATGTGCACAGAAAAGACTTGAGAAGACCCTTAGTTTTCACCTCTGGCTGAACTCTAGATTGAGCACCAGCAGGAAGTGAAGGCTAAGGGATAGCTGTGCATGGCCTGGCTAAATGTTGAAGGAGTACCTCAACACAGAACCAATCTACAAAGATTAGAAGAGCCTTCCTTTCCTTTTTCTTTTCTTTTTTTGGTTTCTGGCATTCAAGGAAACCTTGGTTAAAATACCAGCTGAACACAGACTAAAGAAACAGACTTCAGAGACTGCATGTAACAAAGAATACAGTCTTTACAAAAATGGTTTAGGAAAGTCACTAAACAAACAACTAGAGCCCGTAGCAGATAATAAAAACAAACCCTGGGGGTGGGGGGAATAATCTGATTTACAGAGTTAACATGTTATAAATTTCAAAATAATTATAAACAAATTATAAAACATGCAAAAAAAAAAAAAAACCCAAGAAACTGTGGCCCATTCATAGAAGAAATGAATATAAATGGTCCCTGAGGAAGCATAGACATTAGACTTACTAAACAAAGATTTTAATCAGCTATTTTATAATAAATATGCTCAAAGAGCTAAAAGAGACCATGGACAAAGAACTAAAGGGATCATCTTGAAGCATCTTGTCTGAATACAAAAAGTTAAGATAAGGCCGGGCGCGGTGGCTCACGCCTGTAATCCTAGCACTCTGGGAGGCCGAGGTGGGCGGATCTTTCTGAGCTCAGGAGTTCGAGACCAGCCTGAGCAAGAGCGAGACCCCATCTCTACCAAAAATAGAAAGAAATTAAT
>CAUYSK010008682.1:0-10466 GCA_963575035.1 Avahi laniger
ACATAAACAAAAGCTTCTGAAAAGAAAGACAAATGGCCAATAAACATATGAAAAAATGGTCAATGTCACTAATCCTCTGGGAAATACAAATTAAAACCACCATGATATCACCTTATCCCAGTCAGTATGGCTTTTATTAAAAAGCCCCAAAACAACAGATGCTGGCATGGATGCAGAGAGAAAGGAACACTTATACACTGTTGGTGGGATTGAAAATTAGTACAATCCCCATGGAAAACAGTATGGTGATTCCTCAAAGTACTAAAAATCAACCTACCATTTGATCCAGCAATCCCACTACTGGATATTTACCCAAAGGAAAAGAAATCATTTTATCAAAAAGATACCTGTACTCGAATGTTTATTGCAGTACAATTTCCAATTGCAAAGATTTGGAAACAACCCAAGTACCCATCATTCATGAGTGGATTAACAAAACGTGGTATATGTCTACTGTGGAATACTGCTCAGCCATGAAGAAGGATGAATTAAGTCCTTTTGCAACAATTTGGATGGAACTGGAGACCATTATCATAAGTGAAGTCTCTAAAGAATGGAAAAACAAACAGCACATGTATTCACTATTAAATTGGAACTAATTGATGAGCACACATGTGCACAGAGGGAAGTAAAACTCAGGGGAACTCAAGCAGGGGAAGGGGGAAGGCGGGGGTTGGCGAAAACCTACCTAACGGGTACAATGAACACTATCCAGGTGATGAACACACTTACAACCCTGACTCGAGTATAACAAAATTGATACAAGTAACCAAAACCATTTGTACTCCTGTAATATTTTGAAATAATAATAATAATGATTCAAAAATGACACTTAGACAAGAAAAAATTAGATGAGACTGTGGCATGGAACTGTCTGAATAATTCCAGGAAATATCAAAGACATTTTAGATATGTTCAGAGAAAAAAATTTGGGTACAAAGAGGACTGTAGCTTGGAGCCAGTGACATAGGAAAAGCAAAACATCTCTGTATCTATTTTGCCCTTGTCTTCTCTGACAAGGAGAATAATTCTCAAACTGAAAAGGGTAAAAATAAACGTGGCTTCAATGCAGCTGCAACAAGGCTTCCGGTAGCCTGGTGAAGGAACTGACAAGGAGCACCTGGCAACTCTGAAGTTTGACGTCGCGTGTGTACCCCCGGCCGTCAGACCTGACAGGAGGAGATGAGCTCTGTTCAGTCCTCCCCTTGAGGTGACCAGGGCATGGGAGGGGTCTGGCGGGAAGCGGGTATGCAAATATCCTGATTTCCAAAAGGAGTCATGAGGAAGGCAGGATGTATTACACAAGGATTGGTGAACTCGATTTCAATCTCGAGCAAATTCCATAATACATTTTTAAAGGGTCTGTAAATATGTAGGGCAAGGTTTCATGGCAGGGAGCCACGGGAAGTTTGCGAAGAACAAGTGATGCTGGATTAATTCGATTCCTTTGCTAAAGGGATTATGAGACTGAAAGACCAAGAGAGTTCAGGAGGAGCGTGCTCTCCACGCCAGGAAACCATTTACCGCGTAGCCTTTGTGGGTGTCTTGGAGTCCGGGGAAGAGTCGTAACTGCTTCCCAGGGAGGTGCGCTCACTCAGGCGCTTACTGAACGACTGAGCGCGTGGCCGAGATGAAGGAGCACCCCGTGGTTCCATCTTCCTCCTCGTCCTTCAGCCACAGGTCACCCTGCCCCTTTGCCAGCCACCCAGCTGGAGGAGTCACGTTCTGGCTCCCTGCAGTGGGTGAGACCACATGACAAAGTCACAGTCAGCAGGGTGTAAAAGGGAGTCATGTGAGCAAATTCCCCGTCACATCCTCAGACAGGGAAATGTTTGCTCTTAACCTCCTCTTCCCACGGTGGGAACACGTAGGTGATCGGGTGAGCCATCTTTGACCCAGCACATGGGACCACACGGACAGACAGGGGGAACCTGGCCACCGCGTGCTTTCGTGGAGAGAGGTGTCCTTGCACCGGGATTACCTGCCTCCTCCCTGAACCGTTTACCGTAGTCCCTCCTCACCTGCAGTTCCCCTCTCTGAGGTTTCAGGTACCCACGGTGAACTGCGGTTGGAAAATATTACATGGAAAATTGCAGAAATAAGCAATTGATAGGTTTAAATTGTGCACTGTTCTCGGTTACATGATGAAATCTTGCAGTGCCCGAGTCCATCCTGCCTGGGATGTGAATCATCCCTTTGTCCAGTGTATTCACGCTGTCGTGCTCCCTGCCTGTGAGTCACCTAGCAGCTGTCTCGGTTGTCAGGTCAACTGTTGGAAGATTGCCGTGCTTGTGTTCAAGTAACCCTTACTGTACTTAACGATGGCCCCAGCGTGCCAGAGTAGTGATGCTGCCAACTAGGATATGCCAAAGGGAAGCTAGATATGAGCCAAAGAGAAGTTGTTAACCTCTTACTGGGACTCATTTATAAATTAAACTTTATCAAAGTTACATATACGTGGAACCTTTCCCCCAAAGACAAGGGGAACTTCTGTATTTAAAGAGAAAAAACTCCTTATTTGTTTGAGCCACTAAATCATATTGTTAAAACAGCTTAACTTGTACATGTGCTAAATCAAGTGTCTTAGAAACTTTCAGAAATCAGGATTATTATAAATAAGTAAACCAATACACATATACTGAATGAATATATATGCAAAATCTATTGATAGTAACTTTCTGAGTTATTTACTGTAAGACCATAAGGCTTTGCCTTACTTACATATTTTTAATGGTATGGTGTATAAGTTAAAGCAATGCATGATGGATAATAAAATTAGAATACAAAAAAAGAGTTCAAAACTTTGGAGCAATAAGCTTAATTAGATCTATTCACTTTAAAAGAAACAGAAAATTCTATTCATTGATACAAATAAAGTACATCACAAGCAAAGAAGGAAGAAATACTATGTCACAACAGACATTTCAACAACAGTAACAACACCATCACAAATCCTCAAACAAGTCCAAAATGGAATCTGGCTATTGGGAAGGGGAAAGAAGAGCATTTGGCCTTCATTAATGGAAGGGTCCTGTCTGGAACAAGTGAAAGGATGTTTCTCAATTTGCACTGGGGTTTAGATTTCAGAAGAGACATGAATGTCAAAAACAAACCAACCCTGGAATATAGTCATGGTTCTATGAAAATGGAATAAAATGTCCCGGAGATAGGGATTTCCTCATTCCCCAGCTGAGGAGTCATCTGGAAGCTCCTTGGTGCTAAAGGGTGGTGCTGATGACTCCATCAGGGATGGGGACTGGCCAGGCCAGGCTTAGGCTGCAGCCCTGAGAGTCCAGTCTCCAAGCACAGAGCAGGAGGGAACTGAAGGACAAGACATTCGCAGTCATTCCCCTAACCCAGGCAGAGACGTTGTAAGCTACAGTAGTGTTTTCCCAGGGGGTCATGGGCTGTGTAGAGTTGTTCCTGTTATCTTTTCCTGTCTGAGAAACTTACCCCAAAACCTAGTCCTTTAAAGCAACTGTCATTTATATCTCATGATGGGATGCTCAGTGGCATTCAGGTGGCTAGGACAGTAGAGAGGGCCCAGGACAGCTTCAGTGTCACGTCCGGCACCTCGGGGGAGATGCCCTGGGCCCCTCTTCACGCGCTCTCTGAGCCTCCCTGCCCGGCCTCTGCAGCAGCCGTCGGATTTCTCACGCAGCGGCTCAGCATCCAGCACCCCAAGGCAGAGCCGCGGCTGTCTCGCAGGCCCGTCTGGAAGTGGCCGGGCGCCAGTCCACCCTCCGCTGTTTGCCACGGTACACCCCAGCCAGCCCAGCTGCAGCAGGAGGGGAAATAGAAATCGCTTCCAAACGAGAGGAGTATCAAGGATTTGCGGCCGTATTTAATTTACCACAGAGGTCGGGAGAATGAACATTAAGAAAGAGTTATTAGCTTCGGGTTATTAAGAAATCCGGGGACTATTGAGAGACTGGTTTCAGGAGAGTGTGAATTAAAAGTCACATCCCAAGATACTCTAGAAATAGAGCTAGTGGCAGTAGACTCTTCTTTTGAGGAGCAAGATTAGGCCATATTTTGTGTTCTTAAAGAATTATTAGAAATCTGAGAAGTAAACATCTGTTCAAGTAGGAAGGGGCTTGTGGGTTAGAATATTCTTGTATTAAAGCCATCCAGTTAAATTTTTGTTTGTATAATTTTAAGAGTACACTGTATATTGTCATAGTCCAAAGGTTAGCACAGCTTCTATGGTAGAGAGATTACTGAGAAGCCCCTGCTTTGATTCAGAAAATAAGTAAATCATCCTTCTTATTTTTTATATGAATTTGAAACACATGTATCCAAACATTCTAACAACATACAGGAAGCAATTGGTTTGATCCTGCAAGCCTTGGTGCAACATGATTATTTCTACACACAGTTTATAGTCAGAGACTAGATAGAAAAATATTGCTTGCATATTTTTTCAGCTAGAAATATGCATTTGTTATTTAACTGTTAGTCTTCTAACAGTATTAATTTTGTGCATAGAATCACAATATTTAAGAATGCTTTCTCTGTTTTGCAGAAGCCTGTTTAGAGAAATTCTCTCCACCATCGGTTATTTCTCTGCACATGTTAGCATCCAATAAAGACACATATTTTAGGCGCAGTGAATGTTTCATCCTTACAAATTTTTGAAAATTTTTTTATTTTCTTGGCATAATGTTGTGAATTTGTCTCAAACCCAGCATTGGAAATAGGAAACTCCAGAATACAGCCAGGGTCTCTGAGGTGGCCAAGCAATTGACACTTTTTCCTTGAGAGAAAGTTTACCTATGACAGGGAAATTTCTTATATTTGGGAAAAAAGATCAGATTGACATGGACATGTGCACAGCATTTCTTGTTTTATATGATCAAAGCTGGCAGCTCCCCAAAGAACTGAAGGTAAACCTAACAGAACATTGACTTTTATTATTATTTTTAATTCAACCAAAGTTAATCTCGATAACTATTTTCACTGCTCAAAGAAAAGGTGATAGTAACAGAGAAGATACTGAAGACACCAGGAGGGAAGTGAGGCTGTTCTCATTGATGCAGAAAGACTCAGTTTGAAGTCGTCTTTGTACAAAGTTGTTATTTCAGAAGTGCAAGAGCTAGTACTTGAACCTGACATGTTGACTTGTTAAACTAAACACTTTGTTTTTTACACAAAGATTTTCTTTTGCGGGGCTCTAGTTTCATAGCCATAGATTTTCCCACGTTGCATGCTAATCGCATCCCTAAAGTGATGACCTTCGCTTTCTCTCAGATACTCAGACACAAAGGTGTAAAGGAAAAATGGCTCATCAGCTACGTTCAGATTGCCCGGCCTGGAGAGACCCATGCAGATAAGCAACAAGAAGTTGAATCTTTCTAATCCCGAAAATGGGAACTCGGTAATACAAATGCTGAATAGTATTGTCCGTTTCAAAACCGCTTTCTGTTTCTGTGGCTGCTCGATTTAGCAGGCTTCCTGGGTTGCAGAATCGGTAATGCCGTGCAGAATAAAGCCTCTATATCTCATGAGAGGGTAAAAGGGTGAATATATGAGGCAAGAGATGGGGCTGGGGCTCACAGTGGAGAGAAGAAATCTGTTCCTGGCATTTTAATGTCGTCAGATTAACTAAATGGATGGTCCTGCTTTCATGGTTGGCTTATAAGTAGTCCTGGAAATAATGTCATTTAATGAGTGGTCAACAAACATTTGTTGAATTGACCCGAATGGAAAACATTATTAATAAACATAACTTGGGTGGTCTTATTGGCTACTGCTCAATTCATTATGTATCACAGACAGTCACTGCATGAGATCTTTGCCCAAATACTAGTTACTTATGGAAGCTAAACTGTTTGATTCGAAAAAAATTGCTACTAACATCTGCAATATATTTTAATTATAGAAAGTGCTTTTATGTACTTTGTATCATTCAAAATAAAAGTATACCATTAAAGTCAGCATTATAAAAAGAAAATCACACCATTCCTTTAACTATATGAAGGAGTTTGTGCAAGACTAATGATCCCACTGAAAACAACTGGAAAATGCAGAAAAGTACAAATAAAGCAAGTTAATTGGTAGCTCAACATCTTGTCAGCATTTGTATTACAAGTTGTTTGGATTTTACCTGTCCTCATAGAGGTTTAGGGGATCTCGTTGTTATAATTTGCAATTTTTCTAACAACATAATTTTGAACTTCTTATATGTTTGTCGTATATATATCTTTCTAGGCACGATGTCTGCACAGGTCTTTTGTCCATTTTTTAATTGAGGTGTTTGTTTTCTCATTGTTGAGTTTTAAGTATTCTTTGTATATTTTGAATACAAGTCCTTTTGCAGAGAGGTATTTGGTAAATATTTTCCTTCAGTCTGTGGCTTGTCTTTATATTTTCTTAGCAGTGTCTTTTGCAGAATAAAAGTTTTCAATTGTAATAAGTGAAACGAATTATCATCTCTTCATGGATTATGCTTTAGTTGTATCTAAATCCTCATCAACAAACCTAATGACAGCTAGATGTTCTCCTTTTATCTTCTAGAAGTTTGTAGTTGTATATTTTACATTTAAATATATTATCCATTTTGAGTTAATATTTGTGAAAAAATGTAATGTCTGTGTCTAGATTTTTTTTTTTTTTTTTTGCATACGGATGTCCAGTTGTTCCAACACCATTAGTTGAAAAGACTATCCTTTCTCTACTGATGGGTCTTTTCCCCTTGGCCAAAGATCAGGTGGCTACATCCATGTGGGTCTATTTCTGGACTCCCTATTCCGTCCCGTTGATCTCCTTGTGAAAGAAGTTTCATGAATGCCACACTGTTTTGATTACTGTAACTGGATAGTAGGTGTCGAAGTCGGGCAGTATGAGTTTTCCAACTTTATTCTTCTTCAGTTTTGTGTTGACGATTCTGGGTATTTTGCCTCTCCATGTAAATTTTAGAATCAGTTTGTTGATAGCCACAAAATAGTTGGTGGGATTTTGGTTGAGATTGCATTGAATCTATATATCACTTCAGGGAAAATTGGCAACAGGATTGAATCTTTTTATCCATGTACATGGAATAGTGATCCATTTATTTAGGTCTTCCTTAATTTCTTTTCTCAGAGTTTTTGTAGTTATCCTTATATAGATCCTATATATATTTTGTTAGATTTATACCTAAATATTTCATTTTTTTTTAGTTCTAGCATAAATGGTATTTTGTTTTACATTTTAAATTCCACTTGTTCATTGCTGGTATGTAGGAACACAATAGACTTGTGTATTAACCTGTACACCACAATCTTTCTATGATCGTTTATTGGTTCCAGGAGTTTTTTTTTTTTTTTTTACTTTTTAAGGATTTTCTACATAGAAAATAATGACCTCATCATCTGTGAGTAGACACTTCTACTTCTTCCTTACCAATCTGTATGCTTTTCATTTCCTTTTATCTTACTGCATTAGCTAATACCACCAGCGTGACGCTGAGCGAGCCTGGCGAGAGGAGATCGTGCTGTGCTTCCGACCTCAGGGGAAGCATTTGCCGCCTTACCGTTAAGGACAATATTATCTGCTGGTTTTTGTAGCTGTTCCTTATCGAGTTGAAGTTTCCCTCTATTCTTAATTTGCTGAGAGATTGTAATCGTATGCCTGTTGAATTTTGTCAAATGCGTTTTTCGCACTAACATCATCTACGGTTTTTCTGCCTCAGCCTGTTGGTGTCCTGGGTCACACTGACTTCAGTTGCTGCACTGGACTTGCACACCCGAAATAAACCCCGATCGGTCATGGTATGTAATTCTCTTCATACGTGGTTAGATTTGATTTGCTAATATTTTGGTCAGGACTTTTGCATCTGTGTTCATTAGCAATGTTGTCTGTCGTCAAAGGAAGCCACGAGCCAGCCGGGATTCAGGCAGTGAGGAAGGAGCCCCCGCCCCTCTGCAGGGGACAGCAAAGTCACGTGGCACGGGGGGACGAACACAGGGAGGGGGGCATTACCATCTATTTGTTTAAAGTAATTGTGTCAGAATCCAAACAGTAATTTTATTTGAATCTGACAAAAATGACTCTAGAATTCATCTTAAATAATTAAAACTAAAATATTTTTAAAATTTTAAAAAGCGTTATGAGGAAATCATGCTCTTTTGTTATTAAAATTTATGAAACAATTATGAAAATGATGTGTTATAAGAGTAAACAGGCAGCTACTAGAGGAGACAGATAACTCAGAGGTAGAGTACAATTTATGTAAAAACTTAAGATATAAATATTTTAGGGAAAGTAACCCATATCAGTGGGCAGGCGAATTACACAATACTGTTGAGAAATTTGGTTGGATATTTAGAAAACAATTCAGATCTTCGCAAAATACTGTATAACAAACTGCATTCCAGATATATTAATAAAGTTAAATAAATCTAAAAAAGTAACCATGCATTTTATCTCTTGATGTTGAAAAGTTTTCTAAGCTTAAAAACAATAGAATTTATACAGAAAAAGATATATATTGACTACCTAAAAATATAAAAACATGCATATACTAAAAGAATAAAAATTGAATGAAACTTGAAATATTTAATACTAGCAAAGGAGGAATAACTATACTATACAAAGAAATTATGCAATCAATTAGAAAAAAACATTTTAAAACATAGATAAATGGTTGAAGCACATGGAAAATCCCCACATACTACTAACAAATATATGGGCAAAATTCAATAATAATAATAATCATATTATAACATACAATTTTACAAGTATTTCCAAAAACTGATGACACAATGCTGGTGAATATCTGGTAAATCATTGACAAACATTGCTGGGCAGAAAAAAAGATGTTTCAGTTCTGCTGGAAAACAATTTGGCAGCATGTATCAACAGCCTTGACCTAGGATCTTTTGACCTAATTTTGCTTAAGTCAAAATTTGACCTAATTTTGCTTTTTCTATTTTTTTTTATTTCTATAAATCCTAGGAAATTACCCAAAAATATGGGAAAAAATTTACAGATAATAATGCTCACAATGGCAATAAAACCCATTGAAAACTATTTAAGCTGCCAAAAGCAGCAGAGCATGGGGAATAAACCAGGACATGTGATAGAATACTATGTTGTCACCTCCCATATTTACAAGGCATCGTATATAATCTGAGAAGATTCTGGCGACCAAAGTCCAGCCACTGCATAGGTATAATGGGTGTGATTTCCACCCTGTCTTTGTCTCCCGCCTGGCTTCCCTGTTGTCCGACATGACCATGGGTAATTCTAGAGCATGAAGAACACGCTTAGGTTTTGGGAAGAATGAAGCAAACCCCCGGGGTGGTCCGTGTGGGTTGGCGTGTTCTCCAGGTCAGGCAGGTTGGACACGGGAGGACCATCCCGCCCTAAGGGCTCCCGCATGTCCCCAGGGACAGGGACAGAGACCGCCATGGGCTGCCACTGGTGCTGATTACCAGGGGGTTTATTGGCGCTAATTCTTGGAATTATTTCATCGAATTACAGCGATCGAGGCATCATTTTGGGAGCTGCACTAAAATGCCACATTGGGTTCTCACTCGTCGCCATGGGAGCGGTGGGCTTCCCTGTGATGTGTGTGACTGAACATGGGCCCGTTGAGGCTGATACAGCAGTCATTCTTCCCCTGGACCTTTGATCTGTTGAAAGGTGACTACAAAGCCAAAGCCGAGGGCCCGACGCAGGAGAGCTGCTCAATGTGCTTGCGGAAGGGGGTCCCGGGGGCCGCTTTGCAGAGCGTGTAACAGCTAATTGGGCCTGTTAGGGTCAGCAATTAGCTTGGAGCTATTCAGAACTTCTGACAGGGCCACCTTTATCTGTAAACCAGTTCTTCACTGAACAATATGCCGCAGCCAGCCAGGGAGACATCCCGCGCAGCTCAAAGCAGGGGAAGCGTGTCAGGTAGACAGCGCTTTCCCCAGGCTGTGGAATTGTATCATCCTCGTAAGCCGAGCCCAGAGATTTCCTGGGCTCCATCAGGGCAATATGTGTCAATCCTTAAATGAGAGAAACATCATTTTCTTTTGTCTCCATCACTAAGTTGTTTTTTGAACTAAAAATTACCTGCTGGAAAACTAAGGGTGATATTTTTTTCAGTGAAAAGAATATGAAAATATTTCACTTCAAAAATAATCTACCAGTGTTGCTTTAAAGGTTAATAAGAGGGAAGTTTGGAAAATAAAACTTGGAAAAGTCACATCTGGGCGGCCTAAATATTTTCCTCCTGCTTCTGATGGAGAAGAGAATCACGCACCCTCGTGTCTCTCTGTCAGCCTCTTTCCAGTCTTTATTATTTGCACTTACGGTCCAAGAAAGGAAACTGTTGTCCTTTTCAAAATAACCCTTGAAGAAACAAGCATTTTACAAAGTTACGTTTCTCATGCTTCATGGCTGAGTTGTAGCTGCATTTTAAAATTTATTTTTATTTTATTTCCTTCAGTTATTTATTTTTTATTTTTATTTATTTATTTGTTTTTTGGTGTGGGTAG
>CAUYSK010008683.1:0-30921 GCA_963575035.1 Avahi laniger
TTCCCCACACACCAGAACTTGTGCAAACACTCGGTGCTTCCTCTTCAGAGGCGTGACCTTGGGCAGCTGCACCTGTGTTCCAGTGAGGTGGCCGGGACCAAGACTTCCCTGGAAACCCCCTGTGGGTGCCTCGAGAGTCTGCGGTAGGGTGGACCCGAGTCTGGGGAGCAGCCACATGCCACTGGGAGCCCTGCCTTGGGACTAGGGAAGATCTTCAGCATGGGTTCTCTGGGCACCTTTTCCAGGAACAAAAACTACCACATGTCTGAGGGACTTCCTGGGCACAATTTGGGGTCCAAAAGGAAGTGTGGTGATAAAGTGACAAGAGGGGTCTTCTCATGTGGCCCAAAGAAGGAGTGTGTGAGATGCCAGGCCTGGGAAGGGTCTCGGGATAAGTCCACCACCTGCTCTGTGTGTGTGTGTGTGCACGGGTGGTGACACGTATGTCTGTCTGTCTGCCTCCCTTTCTCTTTCTCTCTCACACAGACATACTCACACGCCCCTGAAAAATGACATATGTTTTTTAGCTCTGGACTGGATGTCAGAGGACTCGCCTTCTAAACCTGCTCAGTGGTGACTTTGCGATGTGACCCTGGACATGGTTTCCCTTGAGCTTCTGACTCCCCACTCTAAAAGTCAGAAATGCAACTGGGTAGTTACTGAGGCCCCTATCCCTGAGTGAAATCACGTGACCCCACAATCCAGGCAGCCCAGACTCCCACCTCTGTGAAGCCATATGGCATAGGAGTGAGACAGTGCACGATTTGGGAGTCAGGCAGAGCTGGTTCGAGTCCTGGCTTTGCCAGTTACCACTGTGTGACAGTGGGCAGGCCATTCTATTTCTCTAAGCCTCAGTTTCCTCATCTGTTAAATGGGGCTAATAATTACACCCGTCTCATAGTTTTGTTGTGAAGAGTAAATGAGCTAATGCTTGCAAAGTGCTTAGACTAGAACCTGGCACAAAGTGAGACTCAATAAACATTAACTATTATTCCTATCATTATTACCATTATTAATATTTTATTTTAAAGAGCCTGGATTAGCACTTGAGCATACAGCAGGCACTTTTAATACATGTTTATTTCCTCTTCTTCTCCCTGATCTCTGCTACCTTAATCAATGGCCCAGAGAAATAATATTAGGGGACCTGGCTGTCCCCTAAAGCCTCCCAGAGGCTGCAGTTGGAGCCCCAGTATTGCACCATGAGGGCAGGGACTGGTTTTCTCCATCTCTGTATTCCAAGTACCTAAATATAGTAGTTACCAGGAGTTCAAGACCAATCTGGGCAACACAGTGAGAGCTCGTCTCCACAAAAAATTTTAAAAATTAGCCGAATATGGGGGCACATGCTTACAGTTCCAGCTCCTTAGGAGACTGAGACAGAAGGATCACTTGAGCCCAGGGGTTCGTGGCTGCAGTGAGCTATAATCACACCACTGCGCTTGAGCCTGGGCAACAGAGCGAGACCCTGTCTCAAAAAAAGATGCAGTAGCCACTCAACAAACATTTCCTGAACAAACGAACAAATGAATGAATCCCAGCCCCTTGAGAACTCTCTCAGACTCTCTTCTACAAAATTATCTAAACCTGAAGGGAACGAACAAAACAAAACTTAATTTGTACTTTCATCTTACAGTGAGTCGACAAGATCCAGAAACTCTCCCTGCTGTGTGTTTGCTGTTCTTTAGTGAGGAGGCTGTTCTCTAATGAGGAGGCTGTTCTCAGGCTCCAGGACTTGGTGAGCCAATTCAGATTCCTTTTTAGCTTAGAACCCCCTCCAGCCCCACTCCTGGCCCCTCCTGTTTTTGCCTTCCCTGCCCAGGTTGAAGTGCCCAGATCCTTCCTACCAGCCCCCATCCCACACCCACTCCCGCTCCAGGGCTGGGGGACTCTGAGTACAGGCAGCTCTCCAGCGGCAAGGTGAGGGCCCCTCACTGCCCTCTGTCGCTCCCCAGCCCCTCTCCGTTCTCGTTCCACATTAGACCCAAGAGCTCACTCGTGTGGTCCCAGCCGACCAGCATTTCCCAAAGCTGATCTCAGTTCACCTTCATCAGCCTCTTGGGGGCTGGAAAAGCCTGTGAGTTTGGGGGTCCCACTGAACCAGAAGCACTAAGAGGGAAGCTGGGAATCTGCATTTAACAGGCCCCCATGGAGGTTTGTGCTCCCTGAAGCTGTGGAACCCCACCCCGGGGTCTCCTGATGGCTGCAGCTGAGACTCCCGAGCTACAGTGAAGGTTTCAAAAGGCCTAACGGAAACCTTGCCTTTACCCTTGATTTGGTGCTTGGGCAATTATGTAATAAGTGCTGTCTGGTAGGCAGAAATATTCCAAATATGGGGCCTTCTGAGAGAACTCAATACCAGGAACCCTTCACAGTGCAAAGGTCAGCACTCCTGGGCTCTTTGGGTGGTCACGCAGACCATCCACCCAGAGGCCGCCCACATGCCCTCTTAGCAAGACTCTCAGCTCCTCACAAGAATATATTGTCATTCGCATTTTTGGAGGTAGCTCTGGATCCTCCTCTCTATAGTCTGTTAAACACATAGCAGACCTCGATCGACGTCTGATTAAATGATCAAAAGAGTTAACTTTTATTGTTTTCTATATACCAGACTCTGCGCTAAGTACTTAATCCACATTATCTCATTTAATTCTAACCCTAGCTCTGAGTAGGTGGCAGGGGGTAGGATCATCTTCCTTTTGCAGATGACGAAACTATGGCTCAAAGAAGTTAAGTCCTTTGTCCAAAGTGGTCATTTGTAGAGTCAAGATCCAAACCTACCTATGTCTGACCCCAGGGACCGAACTCTCACCACTACACCTCTGATGAAAGCTTTAAGTAAGACCTTGGTGATGGAGAGAGTTTGCTGGCTGCTCTTATCCATCTGTCTTTCCACCATCGTCCACCTGTCAATCATTGAATCAGCACCCATCCAACCATCAGCCACCCATCCATCATTCATCTCATCCAGACATCTTTTTTTTTTTTTTTTTTTTATAGACAGGGTCACTCTGTCGCCCAGACTGGTGCAGTGGCACAGTCGTAGCTCACTGCAGCCTCCAACTCCCAGGCTCAAGTGATCCTCCTGCCTTGGCCTCCGCCTCCCTAGTAGCTGGGACTATAGACATATGCCACCATACCTGGCTAATTTTTTTATTTTTTGTAGAGGTGGCATCTTGCTATCTTGCCTAGACTGGTCTTGAACTCTTGGCCTCAAGCGATCCTCCCTCCTTGGCCTCCCAAAGTGCTGGGATTACAGATGTGAGCCACCACACCCAGCCTCCAGTCACTGAACTATTATCCAGCCAGCTAGAAATGACCCCTTCCTCTTGATTCCTTATTTCCTCCCTCTACACGAGTTCTGAATCTAGGACCAAAGTCCTGTCCACACATCCTTAGTCTTACTCAGTTTTTTGGTGTCGCTAATACCTGTATGTCACCAGGACAAAAATAAAATAATATTCAAAACAATCCCACAAAAAAGTCAAGCCTTAAGTGTCATTCAGTTGACCTTATCCTTCAGAACAGAAACTCCAGCCTGAAGCCCAGGGCTCTCCCCAGGGGAGCAAAAGTGCAATCAAAACGGAGAAGAAAGATGAGGAATCAAGAAAGAAGTGGCCAAGAAAAAACCTTCTCAGGAAATCACAGACTATTGGACCAGGGCTCCCAAAGCCCAGCCTCTCCTGAAAACTGTTCAAATGTGGAAACCGAGGCCCAGAGAGTAGAGAGCTGCAGATCCCATGGTACTTGTTACTCTCTACCTTATATTCTAGGTATTAGAGTTTTAGTTATTTCCCTTGTTACAAAGATGGAGGTGGCAGGACCTATGTTTCATTTATCCCACAGCATCTAGCAATGTACCTGGTGTATAAAAGATACTTAGTATGTGTGTATTAGATGGATAGACCAGTGCAAGGTGGATGAAGGGCTTGGTAGGTGGAGAGATGGACAGTTGGAAAGGTGAGTAAGTAGATGATTAGATGGGTGTGTGAATAAATTGGGAATGGGTAGGTGGTTAGTGGTATGAAAGGATGAACGAGTATATGGAAATAGGGCTGGATGAATGGATGGATGGATGGATGGAAAGATTCACACCTTGGAACTTTCTTTCCTTCACCAGTTCTATCACAAATAGCAAATTCTAGCACACTCATTAAGATGGCTACTATAAAAAAAACACAGAAAACAAGTATTGGTGAAGATGTGGAGAACTTAGAATCCCTGTGTACTATTGTTGGAAATGTAAAATGGTGCAGCTGCTGTGGAAGATAGTATGGCGGTTCCTCATAAAATTAAAACTAGAATTACCATATAATCTAGCAGTCCCAGTTTTGGGTATATATCCCAAAGAATTGAAAACAGCGTCTTGAAGAGGTATTTGTACAGCCATGTTCATGGCAGCATTATTCACAATAGCCAAAAGACGGAAGCAACCCAAGTGTGCATTGGCAGATGAATGGATAAGCAAAATGTGGTCTATACATACAATGGAATATTATTCAGCCTTCAAAAGGAAGGAAATTCTGACACATGTGAACACATGGGTAAGCCTTGAGAACATTACGCTGAGTGAAATGAGCCCGTATAAAAGGGCCAGTACTGTATGATTCCAGTCATGTGAGGCTCCTAGAGTAGTCAAGTTCACAGAGATGGAAGGTAGAGTGGTGTTTGCCAGGGGCTGGGGAGAGGGGCACGGGGAGTCATGGTTTCACGGGGGCAGAGTTTCAGTTTTGCAGGATGAAAAGAGTTCTGCAGATGAGTCGTGGTGACGGTTGCACAACATGTGAATGTATTTAATACCACTGAACTGGACACCTGAAGATTGTTAAGATGGTAAGTTTTGTTATTTGTATTTTACCACGATTTAAAAGAATTATAAAAACAGCAAATCTTATGGTTCCTACTTTCAAAATCTATCTTGAATCTGTCCACTCCTTTCCGTCTTTACTGCCACGACCCTTGTCTACACCTCCACCATCTCCTGCCTGGATTATTCCGGTGGTTTCCTGAGTGTTCTTTCACCCAGCTCCTGCCCTCACCTCGTTTCCATCTATTCGCCACCCAGGAGACACAGTGACCTTTTGAAAAGCTTATTCAGTGAAACCATTAGGTATCAGGAGATACCGAAACACTTCCAGAGAAATAAAACAAGAGAAAAAAATAAGCAAATGAAAATGAAAACCGGGTTTTTTTTACAAAAAAGAGAACATGAAATGGTATCAGACTTCCTAAGAAAAACTCCAGCAACCAGAAGGCAGTAGAGAAATGCTTTCAAATTTCTGCAGGGGGAAAAAAATGCTTTTCCGCCTAGATTTCTATACACAGCCAAACTGCGATGAATCAAGTGAGAGCGTGGAATAAAGATGAGGTAAAACACAGCGCAACATTGAAAACCGCACTTCCCACGTGCCCTTTCTTGGGTGGGCCATGGTAATGGTAACAAGTCTGCACGTGGCATTCCCCACGTGCCAGGCGCTGCTGGAAGCGTCTCACACGCAGGAGCTCAGGCAACCCTCACTGCCATCCTGCGAGGTAGGTATTGGTATGAAGTCGAGGCACAGAGAGGTGGAATATCTTGCCCCCCCAAGAGAGCAATGGGGGAGAAGGAGGATGAACCCCAGCAACCTGGTTCCAGAAGCAGGACCCTTATTTCCTTGCTACTCTGCCCCTCGGAAACATGGGGACAGGTAATCCAAGGACACCGTGTGGCTCAGCTGTGAGTAATATTCACATGGTCATGAAGGAGAACTCAAATACCGATTTAACACAAGTTACCATATACAGTCACGGTGTGGGGACATGTAGAGAAATGTGTGTGTATGTTATGAGTGGCAAGAGTCAAATTCTCATCCGTCACAGTGACAATGAATAGAGAACATCTCACGCTGAAAAGTCAAGCTGGTTTGTCCCTGCCCAGCACATAAAAGGCACTCGGCAAATGTTTGTGGGTGAATAATGTTCTCAGTCTCTATTCCGCATCTTCATTTGCACATGTACATAGCACTGCAGTAGAAATACTGGAAAAACAGCTTTTATCCTTCTCTAGTATGCGGTGCATGTCGTGGAGAAGTGTCTATGACAAGTTTAAGTAAAAAATAGCAAACTGCGGAGCAGCGTGATGCAGCAATTCTGTTTCTGAATGAATAGCATGTGTGTGTATGTATTTACAAACATCCAGGATTATGCATGTAGCATAACATGTCTGCCAGGATAGACTAAGGTGAGAAGCGAGATTGGGAAGAGGGGAATGTGTTATTTGATATGCTGTTGTATTTTTTGTTTTTGCAATGAGTATTTGTTATTTTAATAATTAAAGATTAAAGATTTAAAATGTATTTAACTTTTCAACACACACACACAAGGTTATTCGGATCATGTCATTTCCCTGCTGAAAATCCCCAAGTGGTTTCCCACTGTTGCTAGGATAAAAGCCAAACTCCCGCCATAGCTGACCCCTCTGGCTTCACTTTGCGCCCTCCCCCACCCCGCCCCTGTGCTCACCGGCCTCTCCAGTCCTCTGTCAGGGTCCCTCCTGCTTTTGCACTTGCAGTCCCCTTTTCCCAGAACACCCTTCCCCTACCTACCTTACCTGTGCGGTTCCTACTCTTGCTCACATTGCAGCTTGGCGGCCACCTCCTCAGCGGCCTTCCCGGACCACTCAAGTTAAAGCGCCCCCCAGACACCTGCCCTGCGTCATGCTGCTCTTCACGGGGCTATGACCACAGGTCTGTTTGGTCGTTACTGTCCCTCTCCCCTCACTGCAGGGTGAGCTCTGTGAAAGCGGCAGCCTCATCTGGGTTGCTCCTCCCTGACTCCCCGGAGCCGACGACAGTGCCTGGTACACGGCGTATGCTCAGAGACTACCCCACAGTGGACAAGTGAGGGGACGAGTGGGTGAGTGCGCAGGCTGGTAAGCGGTGGGCAGGATGGGGGGTGGCGGATGGCTGTCACCTGGGTCGGTAGAAAATGACCCACCTGACCCTGCGTGCTCCCCCGCCCCAGCCACTTCAGTCCTCCTGCCTTGGGGGACGCGTGAGGCCGGCGCAGCGTGTCCCGAGAGCCCACGGGGCCTGTTCCCACACATCGCCTCACCTCGCAGATTACGTGCGTCTCCTCATTGAATGCGTCTAGAAGTAACTATTTTCATGCTCTCGTTTTATGGATGAGGAAACGGCCTCCTGGAGGCCATGCTACTCGCCCCAGGTTTCACAGCGGGCGGGTGAGGGAGCCAAGGCCGGACGCAGGTCCAGCCCCAAAGCCTTTGCGCTAAGCTTCGCTACCTAAAACTGTGGACGCGGACACATGCAGGAATTGGTGGAAGGATGTGGGGGTGTCTCTATTCTTGCGTCTTCAGACAGTACCTTCCAACAGGTTTTAGAAAGGGACAGCACCAATGCCCAGATTGGCAATGATTCAGGGCCAAGGACATCTGGGGACGCTGGAGGAGTCTCTGGAGGAGTTGGGGGCCCATGCCCAGGCCTCCTACCAGGAGTCACTCCTAGAGCCCAACCCCGGATAGAAGGAACCTACCCGGGCCCTGAGCCAGGAAAACACAGGCTTTCTCTCACGTGCTCACTCCATCAGCCCCAGCCCCAGGCCTAGCTGGTTTCTGAGCATGGGGACAGCACCCTCATGTTACAGGAAGGAAAGCTGAGGCTACAAGACCCAAAGGAAACGCACAAACCCAGTGACCTGGCAAGGGGATGGGGCCAGGGAGAAAGCATCCCTGAGGGAGGAAGGGATCCCGCTGTGCTGTTTACGGGGACTTGGGCCACCAGGGGGCGCCAGTCCTCAGGCCCGGAGGGACCATCTCAGGCCCTGGACCTGCTTGGTGAAAGGGGTCACTCAGATCCTGATCTTAATCCTTGCCGGGTGAGCTGGGCCTATGCCGGTTGGGTGAGGGAGACTTTCTCTCTACGTTGCCTGGATTCCCTACAGAGAGGATGTATTTCTTATATAATTACAAATAAGCTTGAAAGAATGAAAAGAATTTTTTTTTTTTTTGAGACAGAGTCTTGCTTTGCCACCGGGGTTAGAGTGCTGTGGCGTCAGCCTAGCTCACACTCACAGCAACCTCAAACTCCTGGGCTCAAGTGATTCTCCTGCCTCAGCTTCCCCAGTAGCTGGAACTACAGGTGCACACCGCCACACCCAGCTAATTTTTTCTATTTTTAATAAGATGTGGTCTCACTTTTTTTTTTTTTTTGAGACAGAGTCTCACTGTGTTGCCCAAGCTAGAGTGCCGTGGCATCATCTTAGCTCACAGCAACCTCAAACTCCTGGGCTCAAGTGATTCTCCTGCCTCAGCCTCCCCAGTAGCTGGAACTACTGGGTGCACACCGCCACACCCAGCTAATTTTTTCTATTTTTAGTAAGATGGGGTCTCACTTTTGCTCAGACTGGTCTCGAATTCCTGAGCTCAAGGGATCCTCCCGCATTGGCCTCTCAGAGTGCTACAGGATTACAGGCGTGAGCCACTGGCCGTCCTGAAAAGGATATTTTAAAGCCTTTCTAGCCCCAGGGTTCTGAAAGACACCTGTATGTTAGCAGACATGGCCTTGAGGTGTATCCACCACCTACTCCTAGGGTGCGGCTACCAGGTACAGTCTTTATAACAGTTGCCAGGTGCAAGTTCCACATGACGCTGCTCCCCAGGTTTGGCGTCCTGGTGGAAGGGCCCTAAGTATGGACTTGCCAGCTGAGGCAGCCCCGGGCATGCCCATCAGCCTGAAGCTGCCACAGACACATCTGCAGAACGGAGCTACAGGTGTGACTGGCCACAAGGTATGGCCTTCACAAGACATGTGACACCTTCCTCCACTGCGTCACCTCTGCACTCTGGGGCGGCAGGCACCCCAGTGCCTGGCCTGGCTCAGTCTCAGAGAGAATCCCCCACCAAAGACTCGCCCATTGACTGGGCCACCTCGCCTTGGGTTCAGGGATGTCCATGTCAATAAGCCAAGACTCACTTCGAGTGACCTCTCATTGCCCCTGCCCAGGTCCCAGGCACCTGATGCTTCCTGTCCTCTGACAGTGAGACCCAGACAGAAGGATCCCCTGGCCCAGGGCTCCTCCTCAGCCCCATCCCAGCTAACTGGGGGTCTTGGCCTCTCCTGGACAAGGGGTCCTCAGAGGCTTTCCCTTGGCCTAGCAGTTCCCAATTGGGGTGATTTGTCCCCCTGGTGAATCTGGCAGTGTGTGGAGACATTTTTGGTCGTTAAGATTGTCAGTGCTACTGGCATCTGGTGGGTGGAAGCCAAGGATGCTGCCAAGTGTCCTACAGTGCACACATAGGCCCCCGAAATATAGAAGCATCTGCTAAAATGTCAGCAGTGCCATGGTTGAGAAATGCTGCTAACCACACACAGCACGGAGTGGGGATGCACCAGTTTGGGACAAAGGGGGTGACAAGAACAAGGAGGAAGAAGGGAGGAGTTAGAGGAGGGCAGAGGAAAAAGCATTGGACCTGGAGCAGACATTCCTGGGTTCCACTGGCCAGCTGTGTGACCTTGTGCATGTCACTTAGCTCCCTAAGCCCGTCTCCTTGTGTATAAAAAGACCACAAGGATTGAGCCAGAAGATAAATGTGGAGGAAACTAACCGTGTGCCTTGACACTCTGCAGATGCTCAGTAATGGAGGCTGGGGCGTGGGGGTGCGGGACGCTGGCCTGCACTTCCCCCGAGAGCTACCTCGATCTGATTCTCAGAATTCCAAAGCAGCCCTGGGAGCCGTTTCTTCTTTTCTCTCTGCAGACTCCAGGAGCTGCTCAGGAGCCCAGGCCAGGCCGGGGAAGAGGGGGTGGGGGCGGCATTGTACTCACCGCTGTGGCTCTCCCCATCGCTGCTGAGATAGGGGTAATATTCGTGCGACTGGCGTTGGTACAGATCCGTGTCGTAGGGAACCAGGTCTTCCGATGGCTGCTGAGAGAGGAGGTGTCAGGGCCTGGACTGGGGGGGTGGACCCGGCTGGGTCTGCAGCCCCCAGTGTGTTGGGTCCACCCTCCCTGGCTGAATGGCCGCATCAGGCCGGCAGCCCTCTCTCTGCTTGGAACTGGGACAGAAGGTGGTCAGGGGACCCAGGAGAGATGAAACGGGGTCATGGGGACCTTGGTGGGGTCAGAATCAGAAGAAGTCCAGGCCCTCCCGCTGCTCGGCTACACCCCACAGCCACCCCACACTCACACCAGTGTGCTGGGTCCCCACCCCACACACTCGCCCTCTGCCTGTCACACTGATGCACCAACATCCCCCACACGGCCACGTGCTCCCCGTGACACCTTACACAGTCCCACACACGGACTCTCACAGCCACCCCACAGAGGTACACGCTCACACAGACATGCACACACGCCGTGGTACACTCACCCCTGGAGGTACACGCAGACTCGCGCTGGCTGACGCCCGCATGCACACCCCACGTTCCAGCCATCGGCACGCACGTTCACACCCACAGCCTCCCGCAGAGCCGCTCGCATTCCACTTGCACACTTGGCCTCACAGCACACATTCGCCCTGCCACCACGGCCTGCCAGCCCTCCACTCCCTCACAGCCGAGCCCCGGCCCAGGCAGGTGACCATCCACACTGGTGTTCACACAGAGGTCGCCTGAAAAGGCTTGGGGGGCCAAGGGATGGAGGGTCAAGACCCCTCTCTCACCCCGTCTCCCTCCCCTCTATCCTCTGTCTCCCCTCCTCCTCCTCCTCCTCTTCCTCCCCTTCCTCCTCCTCCTCCTCCCCTCCTCCTCTTCCTCCCCCTCCTCCTCACTCCTCCTCACTCCTCCCCCCTCCTCCTCACTCCTCCCCCTCATCGTCCTCCCTCCCTCCTCCCCACCGCTAGCAGGCACAGGGACATGCACACCCAAAGCCTTCCCAACAGTCATCAGACCTCTCCCCACCCCCGCAGTGTGTGCCTAAGGATTGCACAACAGTTACTCTGGCTCTCAGGGCTTGGCTTGGGGACCAGTGCTGCCTTGGGAGCCCACCCTCCCAGTAGACACTCAGAGTAGCCCTTGGGGCTGAAGAGAAAGACTGAGGGGTCTAGGGCAGGAGCCCAGGAAGATCTGCCTCCTGTGTAGCTCCATCTGGAGTTCAGGGATTGAGGGGTCAGGGGTCAGAGACAGTGCATTCAAGCTCCTGAGCCCGTGGCTTTCTTGACGCAGAGTTGGCTGGAACAACCTCCATCACCTCTGCCTGCACTAACCCCCTTCCTGGTCCCAGGTTGGGGAAAGGGGCCAGCGTGGAGGGTGGGGATGCTGAAGGGGGCTGGCTGGCTGGTCCTGCCTGTGTCTGGCCGAGCGAGGAGGCCAGGAGCCCAGCACTGAGCCAGCCTCTCCGGGTTTCCAGACAGCACAGCACAGGACCTCAGGCCCTGTGATGTCAGGCCCTGGGCGCCTCCTGGGGCTCTAAGTCTGGGCTGGGGCAGGGAAAGGGAGCTGCCTGTAGGCCGGGAAAGCTGAGTCAGGTGGGCAGGCCCTGCCAAGGCTTTCCCGGTTCTCCCTAACCCCCTCACCCCTGAGAGGACAGGGTGGGAAAAGGGAGTAGGGTCCTCTCAGAGGGACCCTGGTCTGACACCTGCCTAAGCCAGCAACTGTCACTGAGAGCGGCAAGCAGTGGAGATCCCAAGCCTGCTGCCCTGCCCTTCTCTAGGTCCCCTGGGGCTCCCTCTCCTTGTCCCAGCCTCAGCCCCCACCCTGACTCCAGTCTCATGCTCAGCCCAGGTCCTGCCCCAGCCCCAATCTCAGTCCCAGCCTTGTCCCAGCCCCATCGCCTGCCTCTCCCCAAACCCCAGCTCTGGCGCCAACCGTGACTGCAATGTCTCCGCTCCACTCCTGGCCCCTGCCAGCCCCGGCCCCAGCCTCCTGGGGACCTGTGGGCCCCTGGCCCAGACCCTTTGGTCAACAACTGTGTCTTCTGGGCCAGGCCCTGGACTGGGCGTTGGGGACCCAGAGTTCCATCAGCCTCAGTCTCCAGGAGCTCCCAGGCTATGGGCCGAGACCTTTGGCCGTTGCCCCCTGCCCTTAACCCCCCCATCCTGGGGACTAGCCTCCCCCAAGCCAGTCACCCCATCTTCTCCTCCACCTCCCTGCTGCCGCCCTCAGCCCAGCACCCTGCCCTGAGCCCCGGCCTGCCACCCGAGCCCCGTCTATAAATAACTGTTCAGGCCCCACCGATCTCAGGCCCCAGCGATCACAGCCCCACCGTGGGCCCGGCCCTCAGCCCTCCAGGGCACACTCCGAGGAAGCCAGTGGCCCTCTTACTGGGTCTCAGGCCAGGAGCTCCAGGGAGGAAACACCGACTTCCCACTGATAGTGAGCCGGGAGGGCAGCCGGTGGGCTGGCGGCTTCACTGGCAGGCGGGCGGGTGTCCGAGGGCCACGGGTTGGGCTAGCGGAGGAGTCCCAGTACTCACAGGGGGGACGAGGGGAAACCCTTCCATTTTGCACGCCTGTAACATCCAGCTGAGCTCCAAGCCAGTCAGATCCCCTGCCTCAGTGGGGGCCAGTGCAGAGCCCCTCAGGATGGGGTGCCCCGTTGGGGGGCTGGGCAGTCACGGGGCGGGCACAGGGCTCAGGCCTGCCCCCTGAGCTACAGGAGCCCTGGGTGAGCCCCCTTCCTTGACATTGCAGGGCCAGCGCAAGTTCCTGATTTTATCGAAGGGCCTGCCGCTGGGAGATAGTCCCCTTGGGGTGACATCACCGCCCCAGCCTTTTGCATAAATCTCTTGCGCTACAGGAAGTCTCTGGCCGGCTGGGGCAGGTGGTGCTCAAGGGGCTGGCTGGGAAGCCATGGGGTTCCAGGCCCCCTGCCCAGAGGAAGCTGGGACTTAGAGAGGTGGCTTTGGGGGCTGGGTTGGGGAGGGAGGGTGGGAGGCTTTGCAGCCTCCACACTCGAGGCCTGCTGAGCCTCTCCAACCCCTAACCCAACAAATGCCTGCTTCTTTTGAGATCCCCATGTGGCCACAGTCACCGCCTTGGGGTCAGAGCTGGGAGGGGTGGCTTCTTGGGACCTCCACTTTCCAGGGTCAGCCTTGCTGGCTGAGGGCTCTGACCCAGCAGACTGCCAGGCCTGTGTGTCCCTCTGGGCCCTGCATCCCACTGCCTAGGTTCTACCTGGGCTGGGGCTGGGCTCAGGGGTAGAGTCTTCAACAGAGTGCTGCTTCCTTCCTTCCCTCTGAGTCTCTCATGGGCTTCCCTTCCACCAGAGAAGGGTCCTGGGTTCTTACACCCTCCCCTCTTAACTTCCTGAGTACCACAGCTGCTTCCAAAACCCTGGGGCTCTGTTCTCATCCCAGATTTCTGTTTCCCCACCCATTGCCAATGCGTGAATATCAATCTAGTCTTCCTAGTTTACAAACCTTTTTGTTTGTTCATTCATCTGTTTTCCCATCCATCTGTCCCTCCATCAAGCCGGCCATACATTCATTTATCTATCCATTGATCCAACTGTCCATCTATTTGTCTGTCAATCAATTCATCTACCCACCCATCTGTTTATCTACTTGTCCATCTAGCCATCTATATGTCCATAGATCAGCCCATCCATCTGCTGTCAGTCCATCAGTTCATATTTCCATCTGTTTATCCACTGTATAGCCATCTATGAATCTGGTCATCCACTGGTTCATCTATCCATCTACTCATCCATTCATTCACCTATCCATTCATTCAGCCATCCATTCACCCATCCACCCATTCACCTATCAACCCATCCATTCATCCATCTATCCATCCCTCTACCCATCCACTCAACCACCTATCCACCCATCCATTCATCCATCTACCTATCCATCCACTCATCCATCTATCCCTCCATCCATCCACCCATCCACTCAACCACCTATCCACCCATCCATTCATCCATCTATCCATCCATCTACTCATCCACCTATCCACCCATCCACTCACCATCTATCCATCCATTCATATACTCATCCATTCATCTACCCATCTATCCATCCATCCATCCATGCATCCTCCCAATATTAATTGACTTCAAGACTCTGAGCTGACTGCTGGGAAAACAGAAAAGTATTGTACAACGTCTCTGCCTTCAGAGAGCTCCTGATCTAGTCTGGAGGGTGGAGGGATGAATAGAGGCATTTTTTGTCCCCTGGATCTCTGGTGAGTTCACTCTGCTGGACTCACCAGAGAACTTCTTGAGCATTCAGTTTCTTCCCCTGTGTAATTTAACCCCTTGCTTTATATTCCCTCCCCACTGAGACAAGCCTGCCTCCCTGTGAGGATTTCCAGGATTTCCAGGTTCTTGAGTGTTTCTTCATTGACAGCAAAGACCAGGGCTTCACAGCTCTGGGCTCACTGTTCTACTTCACTTCCATCTTCACTGACATTTTGCATCTGTACTTGGGACTCTCCAAAGCATCCAGGTCACAAGTCCTCAGGGCTCCCTAGAAACCTGACCAAGGTCCCTCCCCAGGAGGAGGGGAGAGACAGGCTGGCTTGACATCACTCCACATTTGCTCCCTACTTCCCCAACAAGAAGACCAAGCCCCAGCTGACGGGACTGGGAAGGAGGGGTTATCTACTCCACAAGAACTAGTCCTGCCTGATATGTTCATTCATTCATTCATATGTTCATTATTGTCTTAGTTTATTTTGTTTATGTGCTTATCTATCTACTCATTCATTCATTTAATCACTAACTTTTTATTGAGTGTCTTCCATGTGCTGGGAGGGGACAAACACAAATGAAGCATGCCTGGGGCCTCCGGGAGCTCAGGCTGTAGAGACATGTAAACAGAGAGTATGGTTCTTTGTGTGGGGAGCACAGGAGAGGAGGTGCTAGGTGCATTTAGAAAAATTAACTTGGTCAGGGTCCCAGGAAGGATAGCTTGGGGAAAGCATGCAAGAGCAAGGGCACGTCTGGCTGAGGAGTCTGCCCGAGCAAAGGAAAGCAACAAGGGAACAGTGAGCCACCATCCTTGTATCCGGAATCGAAGCAGGACAGGAAGGCAAAGAGCCTTGAGTGCCACGCCAAGGAGCCTGGGTTGTACGCAGGGGCGGCTGTGGAGCCTTTGCTGGCCATAGGCAGGGAGTGTGGCCTTCTTCTCTGTCGGTGCAGCCAGGAGACCTTAGGCTGCGTATTCCTGAGGCCTAAGATTCAAGGGGTCCAAGGAAAAGAAAGACCTTCCATCGTTCCAAGTATGGCCAAGGCCAAGGGGCCTGGGTCTGGAACCCATAAAAGAGATCCAGGACCAATAATCTCTGGAATGGGCAGAACGCCTCCCACCCCGTGGGCAGTGCCAGTGGCCTCTGTCCATTAGCACATTAACGAATCCTCCCCACCCCTCCTCCCATTCCCTGTCCTCCTAAAGTACACCAGAGGCCTCTTCCCCTCCCCTCCCCAGGGACCTGCTGTAACTCAAATTCTTGGGAGCAGTGGGACCCAGATGCCAAGAGCAGGAAGGGTCTAGTAATCCACAACCTCAGGGTTAACAGCTCCTTAAAAAGGAAAAAAAAAACTTATCTTTTGAGTAGCTGACATGGCACTGGGTGCTTCCACCCTAGAATCTCATGTAACCAAGACAACCACCTGTTTAACTGAGGCCGAAGAGACTAGTGACAGGCCCAGGGTTGGCAGCTTGTGGATAGGGGGCTGGGGTGTGAATCCTGGCTTCTGGGGCTCTGGGAAGGGCTGGGTGTTACTGGGCAGAGAAGGCAGGGGAAGGAGGAAAGAAGAGAGAATGAGAGGCTGAGGCAGGGAGCCGGTGGGCAAGGCAGGGAGGGGGGAGGGAGGGAAAGAGAAGCAATAAGGGAGGGCACAGAGAAAGTGAGAACAGGGATAAGAGGTGAGGAGGCAGCAGGACCTAGGAGGGGGAGAAAGAGGAGAGAGCAGGGCAGGGGGAAGGAGGACAGGGAGGGATGGCGGAGACAGGGACAGCGGGTGGCTGGAGGGCACAGGGCTTGGAGCAACACATTCCCAGCCTCCTTTTGCAGCGGAGTAAACGAGGGCCAGAGAGGGTCCCAAACTTGCCAGGGGTCACCAAGTGCATCATGCCAAAATGTGGCTGTCTCATTCTCATCAGCAGGGAATTGGTTTGAAACCAAAAATCTTGGAAGCTCCAAGGAATGAGAAAGAAAAAAAAAATCGTTTTAATTATTTTATTTTTTGAATAGGTAATACATGCACGTGGCACTAAATTCAAAAGGTGCACACAGGTAAACAACCGCTCTCTTACCTGATTCTCGTGTATCTGTCTAGAGATGGCGTGAGCCGGCACAACCGCGTAGGCAGATAAATTCTTTTTAAAATTTTACCCACAGGGTAACATACTACACACATTGTAGTTTCCCTTGGTTTTATTTTTTTCCTAAATCCATTCCACACCCATGCATATAGAGCTGTTTTGTTCTTTTTAATGACTTAATAGTATTCTACTGTTTGGATATACTGTCATATTTTTAAATCATAAGGAACACCATTCGTGCAGAAGAATACATGCAATATTTATGTAGAGTTTAAAGAATAATTGTAAAGCTGACACCTGTGTAATCACCATCCAGGTCAAGACATGAAATATGACCAGCACCCCAGAAACACCCCTCAAATGTCCCACACCTTCCTCTAGAAGTAACACTGTCCCAACTTTTTCAGTAATTATTTTCTTGCTTTTTAAAATAAGCATGCCTAACAATATAGGATTTTTTTGTTTTTTTTTTTTCTGGTGTCTTGATCTTGGATAGTTTAGTTTTTATCTTAACGGATTTTAATCTTTACATAAAGAGAATCATACTGTCAATATCCTTTTGAGTCTTGCTCCTTTTTCCTGCTGTGTTGCTGCGCGTCACTGTCGCTGTGGTCCGTTGTCCCTGCTGGTGAGACCTCCATCGTCACAATCTATTCGACCAGGCTCTTACTGCTGGACATTCGGGTTTCCAGCTTTTGCTATTACAAATAATGCTGCAATCAATAACATCTGCTCATTTACACATATGCAGATGTATATCTTGGATAAATTCCCAAAAGTTGAATTACCAGGTCAAAGGCATTGCATTTTAAATTCTGAGACAGATGGCAGGTAGATAGATAGAAGATAGACATGTCACATTGCTCCTAGCAAAGGTTGCACCTGTGTACCCTCCCTGTCACTCTGCAGGGCCCCGCAGCGCAAGGCAGTGCTGCTTCCTAGCCCTGCTGGGCAAGTGGGTGGCCCTGTAGGGCTGGGCCCTGCAGAGTGCGGGGGAGGCCCTTTGCCCCCCCACTGGCTGGGTGGCCGATGGGGGTAGGCTGTGTGCCAATGCAATCACAGGGTAGGCAGGCAACAGGAAACCTGAGCAGGTGTCCTCGAAGCTGAGTCCACAGAGGGGAACGTGACCCCTGACCTTGTAGACCCCTCAACCTCAGTCCGAAAGAGTTCAAAAATGAGGAAATGGCACCCCCCACTTTCCTAGCAACTGGTCCCCGCAGGGCGTGACAGGGCATGCGAGAAAACATAGGCCTCAGACCAAGAGCTGGGAAAGTTGACCAAAAAGAGCTGAGGCTGTGTACACAAATGGCTGTCTTGCAACTTCCTCTCGCAGTTGAGACACTGGGAGAGGCTCCCTGGGCCCCAGCCCGGGCCACCTGGGCCCCTCAGAGCTCCCCAAGCTGTGGTCACAGCACTGGGCTGGCCCTTTAGTGCACTGGGATATTCCATGACCATTTACTCCCGGCCTCTGCGTGCCAGGCCACCCAAGCAGGCACGGGCCTCCATCCCTGCCCGCACAGGGCCTGCTCTGCAGCAGGGCAAGACCCACATGAACACAGTAGGTCAGCACGTCCCGCTGCATGCTGGGAGGCAGCACATGCTCTAGGAAGTGAGGACATGCAGCTGGGTCAGGGGATCGCAGTGGGAGGCGGAGGGCTGGGGGCAGTTTGCAGTATTAATGGGAGTGGGCCAGGTAGCCTCCTGGAGCAGGGTACATGGAGCAAGTCCTGGGAGCAAGCGAGGGAGGGAGCCAGGCGGGTATCTGGAGAAGAGTTCCAGGCGGGGGACGGCCAGAGCCAAAGCCCCAGGCAGGAATAGGAACCAGGGACCACGAGGAGGCCCATGGGAGCAGAGCAGGGGTGATATCAGACAGGGCCGGCTCAGGTAGGCTGTGGTGTGGAATTTGGCTTTGACTCTGAGTAAAACGGGGCGCCATCACAGGTGCCTTCTCTCTTATTCAAATCTGAAGTCGGTGCCATTATCATTCCTCCGTACAGATGAAGAGACTGAGGTTCAGAAGTGGCCCATGACTTGCACAGTGTGGCTCAGCCAGTCCAGGCGTAGGTGAGGCTTTCACCCAGGCCTGCCTGCGTCCTAGCCCCAGCTCCCGACCACAGCAGGTGTGGGTGCAGTGCCTGTGGCCACGACAAAAGCAAGGGCAAAGGCGCTGGCATTGGTTGAGCTCCTGCATCTGCCTGCATCAGCTCACTCCACCTTCACGCAATCCCACGAGGCAGCCTCATCAGTGCCATTTTACAGCCGGGGAACTGCGGGCAGGGAGGGAAGGGCGCACAGCTGGTGAGTGGGGATGGTGACTGCAGCTCCAAATGGCGCTAGGGCCTGTGCCTCCGCAGCTGGCCCTGCCTCCAGGTTCTCCCATGGCTGTTGCCCTACCTAAAAATCTTCTCTAGCTCTCGCCTGTCCACAGGCTGAAGCCCAGACCTCTGACCCAGAGTCTGGCCAGCCACCCCTGCACCAATGGGCCAGCCCCACCTCCACCTCAGCCAGAGGACACTCACTGCTCCACATGCCCAGAACCTCTTTCTCAATCTCCCAGCCTCTGCTCACAGGCCCACCCCCTTCCACGCCCTGAGGCCTTGTCTTTCAAGAGCTGCCTCCTCCAGGCTGCCTCCCCAGACTGTCTCCTTTCCAGTTTGCCCCCATCTGTCCCCAGCCCTGCCTCGGTCTCTCCTCCCATTCTTCCCCATCTCCTGGCCCCCTGCACCCCAGCCCCAATGGCCAGGAGCAGCCGGAGCTCCTCTGAGCCCCAAATCCCGGCCAACTGCCCACCCCCGTCCCTGCTGACCAGGCCTACAGTTGCGGAGCTCACCTTCTGGCCACATCACTAGGCCTCCGGCACCTCAAACCCACCGCCACCCACAGTGACTTCCTTCTGCTTACCACGGGCAGCACCACACCCCCCTGCTCGCTCACTGAGGACAGGAGCTGCTTTCCCACCCCAGGCCCCTCCTCTGCAGAGCCCCCTGCACCATGCCCCGTCTCTATGTTCCCTGGATTTTCCCCCCGATTGGCTGTGTGGCCCCGGGTCAGTTCCTTCCCCGCTCCCGCGCTCAGATGCTCCAATTCCATAGAGGGGCCAACAAGCCCCTCTTCCCAGCAAGGCTCTAGGACTAAAGGAGATATCTGTGCAAGCTTTTGCCTGGTATTCAGTAGGGGTTCAATTAGTGCGGTTTCCTCCACAGACCTCCACAAAGGCTTACTGAGCCCTGCAGAGGCTAGGAGTGTGGCTCTGGGGACCCTGCTTAGAATCCTGTCCCTGCCCCTTGTTCATGGTGTGGCTGAGGGCCAGTCACTCACGTCTCAGGGCCTCCGTGTCCTCATCTGCAAAACGGGAACACTAAAAGAACCTACGGCACAGGGTTGCGAGAAGTAAACAGGATGGCATGTGTGCTGTCCATGTGTGACATGCACACCTGGCGTCCCACCGAAGGCAGGAAGACTCTGTCCAGCCCCAGGGCTCAGAAGTCCTCAGCCCCTCAGAGCTCCCACCTGGGCCTCTCCTTAGCCACCTTGGAAAAGCAGAAATGCAGGGAGCCAGGAGGCAGCAGCATCCCAGCCTCCTCTCCCTGTCCCCGCAAGCCCCCACCAGCCCAGCTGGGGCTGCACGTCTCTCTCACCCTCCCTGTCTGGGCAGCCAGCTCCTGGGAGGAGAAGGCCAGCCTGGGAGAAAGGGCTGGTTCTGGAGCAGGGACCGTGACAGGAGGAGTGGCGCCCTGTGAAAAGAAGGAAAAGCAGTCGTTACTAAGCTCCCGCATGGGCCCAGCAGGCTGGCTCTTTTCAATACGGCAGAAATTAGCTCCATTTTACACGCGCTCACAGTGGGCGCTTAACACCTCCTCCAGCCGACACAGGCAAGGATTTGGACCCAGGCTGTCCTACTCCCAAGTCTGTGCTCTCCGACAAAGCCGGACGCAGCTCTGAGTGTGAAGGGGGCGAGTGGGCCCTGAGGGGCCAGCAGTGAGGGGCTGAATTCAGTGCGGAGCTGCCCAGGGGTCCTGGGCTGGGGCCGGGGGACAGTCCTGGTGCAGGAGCCGCAGGCCTGGGCCTGGAAGGAGTTAACTGCGTGAGGGGCCTGAGTGAATCAGAGGCTCCGCAGGCTGTGATGGAAATTCCCTGTGCATAGCATGTGGTCACCCAGAAAAGGGAAACGGTGCTTTTCGGAGCAGGGGACAGCGGGGGCCGGAGCCTGGGAGCAGACGCCTGCCTGGGTGGGGCTGGTGAGGGTGTTGTGAGAAAGGAGGCCTGGCCTCCAGGTCTGCTCAAGCCCTAGGCACGAAGGGGAGGTGAGGAGCCACCAGGCCGGGCCACGGCTGATCATGCTATGGTGTGCCCATGGGCCCTGACGGATGGGTAGGAGTTCACCATGCCCAGAAGAAGGAAAGGCACTCTAGGCCAAGGGAACTGCTGGAACCAAGGCACATGGGTGTGACTCAGTATGGGCAGCCCATCCACCCTGCTTTTGCTTGTGAACTCTTTCCTGTCCTTCAGGGCCCATCCGAAATAGTGCCTCTTCCCACCCAGGCAGCACTCGTGGCTCCTTCTCTGAGTCCCAGGCCTTGACTTCTCTCTTGGAGCTCTCACGATTTTGTAACTCACCTGCCTTCCCTATGGGACTGTGGGTTTCACAGGGCAGGGGCTGTGTCCTAGCTGTGGAGACAGCTTGCAACCAGCATAGGGCTGGCGTCAAGCACGTGCTCAGTATTTGTGGAATGACAATTCCACAGACGAGGAATCCAAAGCTCAGAGGGGTCAGGTGGAACTGTCAGTCCCTGAGAGTGGGGCTCAGGCCAGGCTCTTCCTCAGCTGGGATTTGGCAGGAGGGAAGGAACAGGGAAGGAAGATCCTTCCCCTGGGGCAGGGGAGGGGAGAATGCAGGGGCCCCTGAGCACTGACGGCCGGCCAAGGAAGGCAACATTCCCGCCTGCTTCCCGCTGGAGCTCCAAGCCAGCCCTGCCGCTGCCCTGGTCACAGTGCTGGGAAATATCCGTCCTCCCAGGAGGGAGACTGAGGTACAAGACGGAGCAGGGGGCAGTTGGATGGAGAGAAAAGGGCACTGGGTTTTAGATTTTCCTGATGAGATCTAGAATCTCACGCCAAGCACTTTCTAGCTGGCCTTGGACACATGGCTTCCTCTCAGAGCCTCAGTTTCCACTTTTTGATGGAGATAACAGAATAGGCTTATTCCGAGGGCGGAATAAACCGACTGGTGTAAACTGTTACTGATAACTGGTGGGCTCTCCCTGGGGCCTACGCAGTAGCATCCTGCCTGCCGGCTCCCAAGCCCTGTCAGGTGCGGGCCCAGTGTCCATCTGTCCCTGCTCAAGTCTGTGAAGGCCTGACCCTCACCAGCCTGACAAGGGGGTGGAAACAACTGGAGAGCAATGGCTGATGGCCGTGGCCTCCTGCTGAGAAACGTGCCCCCGACGGCCCCAGGTGCAGCACCCCCGATGCCTTGGCGCCCCACATGGCTGCTGCAAAGGGCCAGGGCCCCCAGAGAAGCCACCCCTGGGCAGGGCCCAGCAGCACCATGGCGACCATTGGGCTTGGAGCTTTTCCAAGCACGAAGGGGAACTGAGAACTGTGGGAATGAGCCTTGTGCAGGCCAGGGTGGGCTGGGCCCAGAGGGAGGGGCCGCTCCAAGGAGCTCAGGCAGATGGGGTCCTGGGGTAAAAAGAAGGGGAGCCCCGGGCAGGTGTGGGGTTGGGGTTCACGTGAGGTCCTTGCAGGTCCTCCAGAGTGAGCTGGCCGGACAGTGGGAGGTCGGGGAGCTGTGTGGGGAAGGAAAGAGGAAGCCATGGGGATGGGGGATGGGCTGCGGGGATGGAGCGGGAGTGGGGGCCGGGCCTGGAGCCACTTTGGCCACAGCCACTTCGCTTCTCCCAGTTTCGGTTTGTAAATAGCTCCCGGCTCCGTGCAGGCGGGACAGACCCTGTCCTTCTGTGGCCTGTGTCCAGGGAGGCCCAGGTCTGGAATGGTGCAGATGCTCAGACCCTAGAGTTGAGGGCCCCAGGAGGTGCCCAGCCCGGCCAGCCTTTGGCCTGGGTAGGCGGGTTCTGGTGGGCCCAGCGCTGGGCAGTCCAACCTGTGGTCACTGAGGTAATGCAGCTGGGCCGGAGCAGCTACAGAACTTGATGACTCGGCCACACGGAACTTATTTATAACTGGGCCTCCATGGCTAGAAGCAGCTGCCAAGCTGCTAACTCAGCACTCAGCCTGGCCCCGGCACCACGGCAGGGCACAGGGTGGCTGGTCTGAAGGTCCCTCAGACCGGGCCTCGGGGCTTGGGATCTCAAGGCCTCTTCGGCTGGGACCAGTCCCTGTGCTGTGATGGGCAGGCCATGGGATTCTGGGGGAGATACTTGTGGGGCGTGCACCTCAGAACCTCCTGGACCAAGGGGTCGCTGAACTCAGCCAGTGGACTGGTCATTCCCCAGGGAGCTCGGGCCTTGGCTTTCCTGCAAAGAAGTTCTTCCTCCAGAGGTCAGATGCTGTCAGCAAACTCAACAAGAAGCAAAGTCATCTCCCCTCCCCTTCTTGCAATATCAGCTTAAAAACAAAACAGATTCGGGAAGAGGGCAGTGCTGACCCCTAAGGCCTCACCCCAGGGGTGGCACTCCAGGCAGGCCGGCAGGTGGGGAGAGGCATGGGTCTCTCCTGAGGCTCCCACATCACCCCATGCGGGCACCCACCTCCTTGCCAGCGGGGAAGGGCTGGCCCTGCCCCCACCCTGCCGATGACCACTTGTCTTCCTTCTGAAGAAGGACGTGAGGGGTGTCAGGCCCTTTCCTATGGTTTGCAAAAATAAAAAGTTGCCTAGAAGTTTCCTCTGCTTTTGAGTCCCCCCAGACCAGCTTGTGTCCTGATGCCCTCCTGTCCCGTCAACACCCTGTCTGCCAGCCCTGGGCCTGGTCTTCCCACCTCCGAGCCCTGCTCCAGCCTGGGCCCCCCCAGCCTTTCCAATTCCCATCCCTGCCACGGTCTACACCACGTCCCACCTCTGAGGGGCCCAGCCTCAGTGCTGTCCCCAAAGTTTAGTCACTTGGAATGTAAAGCTCAATGACTGTCACAACCAGTGCAAAAGCAGGCGAGGGATTTTAGACCATGGATGCCGTGATACTACACGAAAGAGGAAGCCGAGGCCTGGAGTGGGTCAGTGGCACTAGGTGAGCGAGGGGCAGAGCCGAGACCAGAGCCACGTGCCCTGATCCCCAGCCTAGAGCTCTCGCCCCTGCATGCCTGACCTCCGGGACACCTGCGCGGCCAGAGCAACGGCCCTGCCTGGCCCCTTCTTCTTGGCAGAAGCTGTTGGGGAAGGGAAGGTTGGTGGCCTGGTGTGGGAGGAACTCAGGCCATCACTGCCCCTGCCCGGGGCTGGGGCCTGGGAGAGGTGGGCCCACTCAGGGCCCTCTGGGCAGGGTCGGGGCACCCAGCCGGGAGCCTCCCGGGCTGCAGCTGCCCCTGTTTCCACATCGGCAGCAGCAAGGCCGGCGCCTGAGAAAACAGGAAGCGCCCAGTCACCACAGGAAGCATGTGTGTGCCGCCTCCCCAGCCCTGGCCCATTGCAAAACGCCAACAGCCCCA
The DNA here is from genome assembly GCA_963575035.1 of Avahi laniger. NCBI lineage: Eukaryota > Metazoa > Chordata > Mammalia > Primates > Indriidae > Avahi > Avahi laniger. Next base: position 23,805 of record CAUYSK010008683.1, read on the forward strand.
TTACCACAGGCACCGCACGGAGGCTGGGAGAAACGCTCCGGTGCTGGGCCTGCCGGAGCGGGACACAGACGCTGGCCCGGGCCTGGCCTCAGGGTGATGTCCAGCTGTGGCCTCTAGGAGCCCAGAGTCTTGCAGGCCTCCGGCCTCGGGCCTTCCTCTAGGCTCTCAGTCCAGTCCGCAGCCCAGCCAGAGCCAGGCCTATCATCAGAATACGGGGTCAGGGGTCACAGAGAAGCCATTTCTCTGACCTCGCATTTGGCACGGGAGGATTCTGTGCCCAGCCGTCAGACCCCGACAAGGCCTGATCCCCAAGCCTCACTAAGGCGGCTGGCTCAGAGTCAGCCACCCCAGACCCCAGGGGGCCTGCTGCTGTCAAGTCCACACCTGCCACACCCTCTGCCCAGCCCCAGCCCCTCCCAGCGGGGGCTCTGCCAGCACCTGCCCTCCTGCCCAGGCTTGCCTCAGCCCACCCTGCCGGCCCTGACTCACCTCTCGCCTCTGGCCCCCCCAGGCCCAGCCACCAGAAGGAGACGGGAGTCCAGCAAGGCCGAGGCCTGGTGCCTGGGGAGCCCTGTGCTCCTCCAGCCCCGGGGACAGCAAGGAAAAGAGAAGAGAGCGGAGCATTTCATAGCTATAATAAATCAAAGGGGGAAGTCAGAGCAGGAGAAATAAGAAACTTCCCTAGCCTGGGCACGGGGACCTGCCAGGCAGCAGCCTCCGGGCGCCCCGTGGCCTTCCCTCCTTCCTCCTGCCTCTCTGGCCAGTGCCCAGATCTCTCCTCGGGCCTAGGCACCCCCACCTGCCGAGAGACACCCCCAGCATCCAACAACTCTCCTCACTGTGCTCCCTGGGGCGAGTCCCCTCTCATCTCTGGGCCTCAGTTTCCTCTCACTGGCCACAGAACCCCCTGGGCCGTGCGCTGGTCAGGATGCCCAGCAGACAGGGGTGAAGATGGGTCGTGCTCCCTCTGCACCAAGGACCCTCAGGGACAAAGGGAGGGGTGAGGCATCCCGAGCACTCCTAGCAGGACGATTGGGGCTGGATGGACAAACATGTGCGAGACAGGAGGGGAGAGAGGGCTAAGGCAGCTGGCGGGGCCCAGAGCAAAGGTGGGGCAGCTGCAGACTGACAACAGGCAGGGCCCCTAGCTCTGCCCTGTCCCAGTCAGATCATGGGACTTGGGGTGTGGAGCCTGAGGAGCCCCTGTGTGGGCACAGGATATACACAGCCACAGGATGTAACCACTTAACCACTGAGTGTCTTTCTGGAGGGTGGCCTCAGGTAGAAGACAGAGGAAAAACTTAAAAAAAGTGGCGGGGGGAAGGCCAGGCAGGTTGGCTCACACCACCTGTATGTAATCCCAGCACTCTGGGAAGCTGAGGCAGGAGGATTGCTTCAGGTCAGGAGTTTGAGACCAGCCTGAGCAAAAGCAAGACCCTGTTTCTACTAAAAAAGAAAGAAATTAGCCAGGCAACTAAAAATAGAGAAAATTAGCCGGGCGTGGTGGCACACGCCTGTAGTCCCAGCTACTTGGGAGGCTGAGGCAGGAGGATCACTTGAGCCCAGGAGTTTGAAGTTCATGAGCTGGGCTGAAGCCACTGCACTCTAGCCCAGGTGACAGAGAGAGACTGTCTCAAAAATAAAGGCTGGGGAGTCAGGGGGGGAGTCCTCACATATGAAAGAGAAGGATGCAAACTTGTATGAACTTTTTACAATAAAATAAGGAATTTCAGAAAAAATATTGGCTAGCTTTTGGGGCTACTATGAACCATGCCATCCATGCCCAGGAGACCTTCCTACTTCTCAGCTGTTGGGGTGCACTGGTGGAGATTCCAGATATTTCTACTTGAAGACCTCCTGAGATGGTGAGCTCACTCCCTTACTCCAGGGGTCTCTGCTCTCACAGTGAGCCCAGCCCTGAGTTTCCCGGTGATGTCTCCCGGACAGCTGCTAGCCTGGAGCTGGAGCTCTTGGGAGAGAGGACACAAGATCCTGTTTCTTCGTCTGCAGGATGAGGATCACACTGCTTCACTTGCGACCTTGTCAGACAGACAAGAAAAGAAAGTGGCAGTGACTGTAAGAATCCAGGCTATGAAGCCAGACAGATCCAAGAGCATGTGCAGTGTGCCTCGGTTTCCCCATTTGGAAAATGGGGGAGAAATGCCTATCTTGAAAGTTTGCAGTAAGAGACAAATGAAGTCATGGAACGGGGCCTGAGGGTGATCATGTGGCGGCACCACACGGCGGCTGACCTCTTCTCTCCTCCCAGAAGCCCCCACTTCCTCCTCCTCTCTCTCACCTGCCTGAGTTGGGTGAGAACCTCAGCTCCTCACTCTTCTCTGAGCAGCCTCAGGGACCCTGGCCTCACTCTGACCCTTCCTGATCTGGGAGAGTGCTGAAGCTGGGGTTCCCAGCCCTGGCCCCGAGGTGCTCCTTCTCTGGGACAGAGAACTTGGGGGCCCCCCTGCTGCCCTGGCAGCACTCCCCACTTCTGCTGGCACTCCTTGCCCTCACATGGCATCCTCAGAGCCCCAAGACTGTTAGAACACCTGGTGGCATTCACCGGGCACTCCATATACATGACATCTTGCGGTCCTTGCAGCTGTGGGTATTCTCATCCCCACATCACAGATAAAGAAACTGAGGCTCGGAGGGGAGGAGGGCCTGGTGCAAGGTCAGCCGGTGAGAAAGGGGCAGCTCTGAGAGGAGAACTGTTTTCTCCTGCCGGTCCAGTGGAAATCCTTTGCAAACCCTGAGGCAAAGCAGCACCTCTTTGTTTGGAAAAAGACTTGGAAACTTGTAGGGTCTTGCTACTGTCCCCAGGCCCGAGGCCAGGGCCCCTTCCCAGCCCTCCTGTCCTCTCCCTGTTCCCAAATTCTCCTGCTTCTCTGGTCCAGGTTGGAGGATGTCAGAGTTGGAAAAATTCCAGCCTCAGGTGCCCATGAGAGCAGGCAGATGATAACATCTGGAAAGGCAATCAGCCTCCTGGGCTAAGAAGCCTCTCGGCTCCCTGCCCTGGGCGTATCTGTTGGTGGGACTCAACTCCCTGGGGAGACAGGCCCAAGGAGGCAGCAATCCCTGGGGGTCAGTGCTGAGGGTCAGAGCTGGCACCAGGCATTCCTGCATTTAAATCCCAGATCTGCGGCTGAGAGAACATCCCTTGAGTGAGGGATTCAACCCGAAAATGAAAAGAAAAATACCTCTCCTGGCCTGGAGATCACAGAAAGGAAATTTGTTTCTAGTAATAACAGCCATGATCTCAGTCCTTCTTCGTGCATGGTCTCATTTAAGCCTCATAACACCTCTGGCCGGTAGGTACGATTATTACTCCCATTTTACAGATGAAGAAACCAAGGGGAAGGAGACTTCCCACGGTCACACAGCCCTGCAGGGGCTGAACCCCAGGGCCGTCTGACTCAAGTCCCACGCACTTAACTGTGCCCGACAGGTCCTCCTTCCTTTTCCCCTAGGAATTGTTCCCTACCACCCCGGCCTGCAGGGTCAAGCTTGGTCCTGCACTGCTGTGGCTACAGTCTCCAAATGCCAGACTGCCCTTGCTCTCGGTTGGGCTCGGGGACTGCAGTCTGGACATGTAAAGGGCTGGGGACCAGCTGCAGCAGCACCTCCTCCAGGCAGCGCCCCTGCCATATTGCCTTGGGCCACCCTGCCCTGTAACAAGGTTGGTCTCCCACTTTCTTGGAAGAGGGGTATAAGCCCTTCCAGGGGGCCCTGTAGGGTGGGGCTGGGATGCTAAGAAAGCTGGACTTGCGCTTCCTCACTTGCTCCGTCCCTTCTAAGGCCCTGGGCGGGGCCTCAGCAATTTGGTATTCATGATATTGTAATCTTTTCTTTAGAGTGCCCCCAAATTGTATAAGCTTCAGGCTCCACAAAACCTAGATCTGTCCCTGGAGTGGGGCAGTGCAAAGAGTTCCAGCCCCTCCACGCCTGCTCCTGGCTTGCTGGCTCCGAGGGGGTGTGCGAGACCCCCACTTTCCCATCTGCAGTAGGGACACGTAAAGCCATGAGAAGAGCTCGGGGATCCATCATTCAGAACAGCCCAAGCCCACAGAGGGCTTTTGCAGCCTGCGCTTGTTCCATCTCCAACAGCCCTGCGAGGAAAATGGGGCTCCTACCCCCATTTTCCAGCTGAGATCACTGAGGCGTGGAGCCCTGCTGTCACTTGTCACTGGTCCAGAGGCTGAGAAAGCGGACTGGAGCCCCACCCCCACGGCTCCCTGGGGTCTCCGGCCCCGGATTCCCAGCCCCGGGTTGGGGGGAGGGGGTCTCCAGGCCGACTTTGGCTCCGGAGGGGGCGGGGAAGGGCCGGGCACAGGGCGGGGGAGGTGGTGGCGTCCCGCACTGTCTCGCCGGAGGACAGACCTCTGCCCTTATCTGCTCCGGCAGCTTCCGCAGCCCCCTCCGCACCCCTGCCACAGGCCTGGCCTCCGCCCCCCTCCGCCCCCGCCTCCGGAGGGGCTGGACCGGAGCGCCCTTCCCCCGCGGCCTCCGCCCCCAGGGGAGCGCCCGCGGCCGGCTGCGGCCCAGCCGAGCGGAGACGGGGCCCGGCCCCCAAGGTGGGCAGCCGGAAGTGATAAATACACTTGGGGGGGAACTCATCGCAGTGAGGCCCTCCCTGCCCCATAATGCCCGCTCCCAGCCCGACAGGGGCTCCCCCAACCAGCCCGCCTCTGCGAAAAATGGGAGGGGGGCTGGGAGGAAGAGGAGAGGGGTCCCTTAAAGCCCCGGGGACTTTAAGGAGGAGCAGTGGAGTCAGTCTAACCGGGCTTTTGAGGGGCACGAGACCCTCACCCCATCCCCGACACACACTCTAGCCCTGCCAGTGGGCCTCCCTGGCGCAGGCGCAGGAGAAAGACAGAAATGCGGACACCTTGGGGAAAGTGAAGAGCAAGCCACAATTCACAAACTGGAGACGTCTGCTGCGTGCAAGCGGGGAAGGAGAGCTCAAAATATATAAAGAGCTCTTGCAAATCCCTCAGAAAAACACCAAATAATGCAATAGGAAAAAAGACATGAACAGCCTTGTCACAGAAGAGGAAACACATTCGTCCACTGACCATCTAAAGGATGCTCAATCTCATGGGTGATGAAGGAAATGCAAATTAAGACCACAATGAGATGCTATTTTACACCATCTGAAGGGCAAAAATGAACCGTCCTGACAGCACCAAGTGCTGGAGAAGAGGCAGAGCGGCAAGACCTCCAGCCTGTGGCTGCCAGGGCACAGCCCCAAGTAGCCACCAGGGAGAGCAGTCTGGCCTTATCTTATTATGAACTGACCATGACAAAGGCTGCAACCCAGCAAATGTCCCCTTGGCAGCAAGTCAAGAGAAGCTCTCTGGTGTGCTCCAAGGGATATGGACATAGCTGCACTGTCCCCAGTAGAAAAATCTGGAAATAACCCAGGCACCCATGGACAAGAGAATGGCTAAATTATACTAGATTCATTCACACAGTGGCACATCAGTCAGCAGTGCAAGCGAATGACCCACAGCTTCTCACAATATCATGAAGGTGTGAACTAAAATAAAGTTTTAAGGCTCACCCCCCGACCGGCTGACTAAATGGCCCCCCTCATGACCAAAGGAATATCCCGAAACTAAATTGCCTGCCAGGAGAAAGGAGGTCAGACATGCCTTATCATGCCCCCTCCCTTCTTGGGAACATCCTTTATAACCCATTAACAGGCCTAAGGGTATGCAAGACAAACCTGCAGGTCCTCAATTTACACAACAATATATGTCCAGCAGCTTATCTCTGATAAACAGCTCCTTATGTTGAAACATTCCAAGCCTTTATGTCTTTAACCAATTATAAGCCAAAGAATCTTCAAACCCACCCGTAACCTGTAACCCCTGCCCCCTTCAAGATGGCCCACCTTTTTGGGCCAAACCAATGTATGCCTCCCACGTATTGATTTATGAGTCTACCTGTAACCCCTGTCTCCCTGAAATGTATAAAACCAAACTGTAACCCAACCTCAGTGAGTCTACTTGCTCAAGGCCTCTTGGGCATGGCTCCAGGTCATGATCCTCAAATTTGGCTCAGAGTAAATCTCTTTAAAATTATTTTACGGAGTTTGGTCTTTTTTTTCGTTGACACTCTTATGTTAAATAAATTTACTTACCTTTTAAGTCATTTGAAGTTACAATTTCTGTTAATGTCAAAAGTATTCTAAAACATACCAACCATTATTATACTATATTTACAGTATTTCAACTGACTTTCCTTTCTCTTCTACCTCTAGTGTTATCCCCAGCAGTAATTCATTTTGTTCTCCACACTTAGATTGATCTTCTACGAACTCTACCTTTATTACAGAGTATGTTTCAAAACAATAAAAGGATAAATGATAGCCTAATGTGTATCAAATAAAATCCAAGACACCAAGTCTAAAAAACAAGACCTTCTACAGACTAGAAGTAGTAAGATTGTAAGAATAATAGAAGAATAATCATTCTGATGTCTGAAAAAGTTGAAAATAAAACTTTCTTCAGGTGTTTCTAGCCCTTTCAGACAAGAAAGTGCTTATGTTCTAGGACTCTGACAGGAGGTATTTAGAGAAATTACCCCAATGAGGAGATGTTATTATTTTACTCTTTGGGTAGGGTATAGTTTAGTTCTTTCTCTGATTAAATGTTTTCAAAGTAAACTTTTTTTTTTTTTTTTTTTTTTTTTGAGACAAAGTCTCACTATGCTGCCTGGACTAGAGTGCCGTGACGTCAGCCTAGCTCACAGCAACCTCAAATTCCTAGGCTCACGCGATCCTCCTGCCTCAGCCTCCCAAGTAGCTGGGACTACAGGCATGCGCCACTATGCCTGGCTAATTTTTTTTCTATATATTTTTAATTGTCCAATTAATTTCTTTCTATTTTTATTAGAGACGGGGTCTCGCTCTTGCTCAGGCTGGTTTCGAACTCCTGAGCTCAAACAATCCACCCGCCTCGGCCTCCCAGAGAGCTAGGATTACAGGCGTGAGCCACTGCGCCCGGCCTAAAGTAAACTTTTAATAGATGATTTGAATTCTTAAATATCTTAAGAGGAAAGATGAATCAAATGAAAATGACACATTCAAGGTAAAATGATAAGCCTGAATTTT